>CAEGAE010088504.1:0-66666 GCA_903067095.1 Girardinus metallicus | reverse complement strand
CACACTAGTGGCAAGAAATGGACTTTGAAGGTACCAATTACAGATCTGGCTTTAGCAAATAGCTATTTTACTGCAAAGAACTGTGTGTGGCACACCAAGAACAGCATCATGCAGTTTTGCATGGAAACAGTCTAAATTCTTTTGGCTAAGCTTGATAACTGACTTTTCAGAGTGGGAATTGAACCCAGATGTTTTACTCCAATGGAAAAAGTGTCCAGTGATGGTATTGCTCCATGTCTCAGTAAATGGACGAACTAATGCCAAATGCGGAAAACTTGAAGAATGCAATACGGTGCAGAGTAAAAGCACATCAGAAAAAATTGGAGTGCAGTTTTATTTGCAAGGTGCTCTGCTTACAGGCAGGTTGCAATTGTTACAAAGCCGTTTACTCATAAGTGTAAGTATGATCCCATGAGGGGAAAACAATTTAAAGTTCATTTGACTGAATGTTTCAAGTGTCATAACATATTCAGAAATTAAAATTAACTGTTTAGAACAGCAGCAATGCAATTTACTTTGAGGTATTTTACTATTTAGGGACACCCGTCTTCCCATACATGTTAGCAGTACTTTGAATGGGCCACATTGCTAAAAGTCACAACTACTGTGTATTTTGTTTTTGAAATCAGAAATAATCCTGTGAACAAAACTCTCACTAAATGAAGTGTGTTGGATTTCATTAACCAATTGTGAGAATGGTGTCTGACATTTAAAATGAATGTCCTTGTATGTGGACATGATTTTTATCAGCAACTACATGTAAAAGAATTTTATATTTGGGCTGATTGGGAAATAATGATTGCAAAAATCAAAGAGGGTTTAATACTATAGGCCATGCAAGAGCTCAGGTCTTAGAAGGTTAAAGCTGTTTATCAGACCTTTAAGATGAAGATTTCCTGAAATTAATATTAATTCCTGTTGCAGTCAGAAGCAGAGGCACTGCAGCATTAAAGACTGATTTTCAATTGCTGTGCATGTTGCTACTATGGGTGTGTGTGAGGCTATTCCTCATAGAAGACTGGACTGCATTTAAGACTCCTGAGTCCTAGAGTCACCTTTCCCACGTGCTGTTCCTATAGGCGGAACCTGGGAAGGCTGATACGTACCGCGCCCCTGGTTTCAAAAACACGCTATCCGTTAACACCGCAAGGTGGAACTAGCATGCCCAGGAAGCAGAAGAGTTCTCCGTTGAGAGGCTGGTCTGGTCTGCGTTGAATGCTGGCAGTCTACTTACCCTCAAACTGCACACCAGCAAACTCTACCAGGTTGTTACAGGCCCCGTGCCATAGTACCCCCCATAAGGATGAGGCAAGGTGTCACCACCCAGCCATCCTCCCAAGGAAGGAGAACCTGGACCAGCCACAGCAAGCTGCTGCCTTCCAGATCTCCAGAAACTCGCTGGGATTCAAACCATCATCCCTGAAATGAGAATAAAGAGCCATTCTAGTGCCATCATACACCGCAAGACCTCTAGAATGCTCATATGTGGTCCAAGAAGAGAGCATGACCACATTACCATAGTGAGGAAACTTACCCAAAGCTGCCAGCAGGGGAGTCTTCTGTGACCTAGCTTGCTGCAGGCAGCAGTTCAACAATGCACACCCCGTTGTGACTCATGGTGCCGATTTTCTACATGGTTTAGCTCATTCTAAAACCATCTAGTTTGACAGAGGAGCTCTTGCTGGTCACAGCGGTGTATGGTTTGTTAGGGATTGCAGCAAAAACAGCCACACTAGAAGCTAAAATCTGAATTCCCACTGTGCAATGCATTCTGGGTAATGTTGATGGGGATTTCAAAGTCCATTTCTGATTTTCAGAACAGCATTAACACACACTTCTGGCATCTAGCAGAAACTGAGATGAGCTTTGAAATTCTGTCTTAGAAACAGAGTTTGAAGAAAAATGAAGTGAAATATAAGTTGGTGAAAAAGCAAACTGTCACAACTACATCTTCATTTTCAGAGCAGCATTCAGCAAAAGTTCTTCATCCAACAGAAGCTCAGAGATGAGATTTTAAAGCTGAACTGTGACTTATTTCCAAAGAACTGAACTTAAATAGAAGTAAAAGGAGAAAATAAATTTTAAAATGACCTTTAAAGCCAATTCCTCGTGGGCAGAGCAGCATTAAGAAAAAACTCCTTCTTCCAACAGAAACTCCTGAGATTTTAAAGCTGAGCTGTGGTTTTTGTCTTCAAAACAGCGTGAAGATAAGTTCATTAAATAAAACATGGCTAGCACTCAGGAATGAACCCTGGTGTTTCCAGAAAGCAGGAGATTGAACTGGAGCTTCAGCTCAATCATCTGGTCCCAGTTTAGGTTTGTCAAGATTGTTAATTGTGTTTATTTGTATTTGAATATTCTTGCAAATCAGTCTGTGTAGCTGTAGTGAATTAGTAACACAGATGCATTGGATTTTTTTACAATGACAACCTGTGGCAGCAGCTGAACATGAAGTCAAAGAGATGGAGGCCAATGAAACGTCGCCATGACGCCGCGATCGAGGTACAAAGATGCATCTCCATCGTAGTGGATCACAGGATCCACTACGATGCTGGGAAACAAAGTCTACAGAACCTAACTTACACAAGCCTAAACGTTTGTTTTCAGAGTCTGACCAACACAAAGTGGAGCAGAACTGAGTTTTATGGAAAATGTATTTAAGAATCACATTTAATCGGGTTCGTTCAGTAAACGTTTCAGCTTGAACCGGAGTTGATGGAGTCAGCCGGAGCGAGGCGTCATGGCCGCCGTCTGCTGCAGAGGTGACCTGAGGATGAGGAGCAGGATGAAGGTGCGGTGGAGATGCTGCTGCGGGGCGGAGCGCCGTGGGGTTTCGCCCTGAGGGGGGAACGGAGCACAGAGAGCCACTGGTCATCACCAAGGTACAAGGAACCGATTCATGACAATATATGTTCATTAGATGATGAGAAAGAATAAATCTATCATTTCAGCTCAATGTTTGATGAAATGTTTTGAGAATAAAAACAGGAAACTCCTGCACATTGTTAAGCATGACAACTTTTAAAATGCAACATTTTGGTCACATAGTTCCACTTTGCAGCCATGGGAACCATAAGCCTATTCTGAACCTGAACTAGCGTCATCGTTTTCTCAAAGAGGGAAAATTATAAAAAATCATCTTATTTGAAAACAAGATATGTTTATAGCCCCATTAAGACCAAAAATAACAACAACAATAATAATAATGCACCCTATTGATCTACATCTGACAACTTGCTGCATCTCAGCTGCACAAAGCAGCACAGCTGCAGATCCTTCCTCCCAGCAGCTGCTGCTCTTCATAAGCATCAGAAAAATTCATGTGTTCACATCCTGCTGTGAGTGTTTTTATCACAAACACATTTGTGCATTTTTCACATGATCCTACTCAGCGGCACGTTTCTTACAGTGGGCTAATTTAATAACAAGTTCATGTTTTCTTATGGTAAATCTGCTTTTCTGTGCATTTTTCAATGTGTATTTTTCTGTTTTAATATTTTTAACTGTGTGTGAATCTGCATGCATACATTAACCTCCAACAAATGAATGAATGAATACTTTATGAATTAGCTGAGCCGTCGTTCTGATGCTGTTCTTCTCCCTGTGGTTTGCAGAGCTTTGCTCACGTTACCGTCGCTTTAAGTATTAATCGGAGCGTCGGGTTGCATCGGCCACTGGCTGCAGCAACACTAACAGTTGAGTGGAAAAACCGTCGTGTTTTTCTTATCACTGACAATCGGCTAATAGCAATAAAATGTTACTGCAGGGGAAAAACGATGCAATGCATTTAAATTTAAATTAAAGAGAAAAAGAAAGTTTGTGCATCTGTTAATACAGCCATGAGAAAAACCAGAAACATCTAAGATGAGTTCAAAATAATTCAGAGGGAATGAAGCTGCTGTCTGAATGCATTGAAGAGCCGTTCATCAGATTAACCACTGAGCGTTAGCATTATGCCTTAGCATAATGCTAACGCATTATGCTAAGAACAAAGTCCTTAGAAAACTCAGCATCCATTCCCAAATGGTTTTTCTTCCATTACAGATGAGATCAGGTTAGACGTTTTTGGACATTTTTAACAGAGGATCCCAGTAAAACCATTGGGCTCAGAGAAATAAGACACAGCAGAGCCTGCAGGCCTCAGCCACAACGTTACACCAGCACCTTTACATAAAGACTGAAAACACAAAGCTTCTTTGTCAGGTTTGAGGAAAGAACTTTCCAAAAACAAGATGGCAGCTAGACAGAAACTTGTAAGGATGGATTTAAATGAACCAGAAGTTTTCTAGAACAATCTCCTTTAAAATGATAAACGTGACGGTTTGGCAGCTGTCTGGAAAACTGATTCCTCTGTGGAGTCTGATTAATCCAACAGTCTGACAAACTGGGTCCCAACAGAACAACAACGCAGCAGCAAATCTACGGTAAACTGGCTGAATAAGAAGGTGGCCTAGTCAAAGTCAAGATCCAAATCTCATTGCAATGCTGTGTGTGCTTCAGACCTTAGCAAGTCTGTGCAGAAACAAACTAGAGAAGGAGTTCCTACCAGCTGCTGGGTCATGGGGTGTACTTACTTTCCCAAGCGTTTCAGCAGAAGATGCCAACATGATTCAGTTACTGACTAACTTAAGACCAGCTGTCACTGTCTCCCCCTGCAGGTGGAGGAGGGCGGTGCTGAGAGTCAACGGCGTTCGTCTGGGCGGCTCCCAGCCTGCTGCTCCGCAGGGGCCACAGCAAACTACTTCCTGTCTGTTTCGCATGGGTCAGAGGTCAAAGACTGAGTTGTCTGGAAACAGATTGAAGAGAGAGGCAATGCAACTCTGATGAGAAGATGTAGAAATATAATTGATTTTTAGCATTTATTGATGTTTCTGCTCTAAAAGACAAGCAGTAGGCCCAGCCAGAGCAGAACCAGCGATAGGGTTCGGGGTTCAGGGTTAGGGGTTCAGGGTTCAGGGTTCAGGGTTCAGCGTCCGGGGTTCGGGGTTCAGGTTTCGGGGTTCGGGCTTCAGGTTTCGGGGTTCGGAGTTCAAGGTTCGGGGTTCAGGTTTCGGGGTTCAGGGTCTGGGGTTCGGGGTTCAGGGTTCGGGGTTTGGGTTCCTGTTTGGTCTCACAGGTGGAACAAACACCTGCACGATGGAGGAAGGGGAGCAAAGCAGCAGATTTAATTCAGAGGACCGAAAACCGACTCAGAACGTCTTCAGGGAAACTTTCAAACAACTCAACCCCAGAAGCATTAATGCATAATTTCTCTCTTAGTTCCATCATTTCCTTCCTGCTGGAAAAAGAGGCAAAGTTTTGATTTTTTTCCAATTGTGTGGCCGACATTTATTAATCACTTATTATTAATTAACAGAGTAAAACATCTGCAGGTTGTGTTTGCTGCTCCTTTCACTGCAGCTGGGATGAACTGCAAAGGGAAACCAAACGTCACACTGCGCTGTGGAAAAGGAGCCTCAAAATGGCCTAGTCAAAGCTTGGACCAAAATCCAACTAATAATCTGTGGGGGAAAAAAAGATTGAGCATGAGAATCTCCGAATGTTTGTTTCAGTGAGGTCTGAGAAGTATGATGCCACGTTTCCAGATGTTTGTTGGTAAAATGTGTTGAAAACATGAGAGATTTTCTTCCTCTTCAAAACTTTTATGCTCCATTTGCCTGTCGTTTCAAATCCCAGTGAAATACATCAAAGTTATTTGGTGCAAAATGTGTGGAGATTATGAAAACCACTAGACCTGAAATTATAAGAACTACAGATTTCTATGTGTTTGCTAATTGGTCGGATCTTTAATTGGTCGATTCGGTTCTTCCAGTCCAACTGCAGTTGGTTTCTGACTTCCTGTTGTTTTTTCTCAGTTTGGCTTTCGTCTCGGTGATCCTCAGGCTTTTCGATAAGAATAACCTCTAACGGCTTCCTAAGAGCCTCTTCACGCCATGCTGCTCTGCCAGCCCTTGCACATAGAGCTACACACACAGATCTGCTCCAGCAGCAAAGTCTTACAGCCTGAATCCAATTACAGGCTTCAAAGCTGCAGAGGGACAGGAGTTGCTGCCGGCGTTTCAGCAACCTGTTGCTGCGTAAGCGGTGGATCTGGGCGGGTCACAGAGCAAACAGAGATCAGAGCAGAGCGGCCGGGTTTCTGTCGGACCCCCGTGGCAGCAGCAGTGGTACGGCCCGTGCTGCCCGGCGGGACAGGCCAATCGGCTCAGAGTGGGCGCTCCTGTCTGTCCCTCTCTCTGGACATGTTTGCTGAGACGAGATAAGCAGAGGGATCTGACCGCAGGTACTTCCTGTTCCAGCTGCTTCAGATCATCAGATGAAGGACAGCAGCAGGTTTTCCTCACCGCTGGGAATCAAACGCGACCAAAAGGTTTGCTGAACTTTTTAAAACTCAAAGGTCCAAAAGCAGAAGAGCTCAGCTTCAGATGGCGTAAATGTGTCTGTTTCCTGATGCGTGTAAATTTGCTGTTAATGTTTGGGCCTGTTGCTCGGTTACAGAATGGCTGATCTTCATTGCTTCGTTAAAACTCTGGCTTGAGACTGAAACTAATTATGTCTGTTTTAATAACACCAACCTCAATAAAACCGTTTTATCTAAACCACAACATCATCAAAACATCTCTTAAAGGGCCATGACTTAATAATCCTGATGTTAGTTAGTTATTTTTTCCATATTTGCACTACAAAATGCACCAAGTTTTAAATAATTTGGTCTTTGTGAACACACAAAGAAAAGATTTTTCATTTTTGTCATTACATTCAGAAGGAAGCAACATTTTATAGTGAAGCCCTGCCATCGTAGCTAGCTTCAGCTAACTTCAGATTAGTGACATTCAAATGTGAATGAGCTCAGTGGGAACCATCATGGCTGACATCCACATTCAGCCAATCAGCAGCAAGGAACATGAATGCTGTTCCTGGATTGGCCGCCAAGTAGCTATGAAGCTTTCCAACATTTTGTCCAGAATATTTTCTGTCAATAATTTGAGTTTCCAGAACATGAAGAGGCGAGGCGCGGTGCTGGGAAGGTTCTACATCAGGATGGGTTCGGGTCCGGTTCTGCTGCAGGTTCTGGTCCAGCTGGGCTGCCCGTTGTCACTGCTAATGCCGATAAGCCAGGCGGTGATGATGGAGGCACTTTATGTTTGTGTTCATGGGACCGGTGGGGGCAGGAGGGGTGCTGTGGGGGGTCCATGAAGGTCCGTGGGGCCCCATGTGGGAGCCGGGGGTCCGTGGGGCCCCATGTGGGAGCTTGGGGTCTGTGGGGGGTCCGTGGGGGCCTGCACCCCACAGGCTGCTGACAATCAGGGTGATGAAAGAAATAAATCTGAAGTTTTTTAATCCAATCAGTTTCTCTGAAACAAACTTCCCATCAGCTGATTTTCAACATCAGTGCAGAAAATGATTAAACGAGTAAAAATTAAAAACAGTTTATTGAACTCATGTTCAGAAACTTCAGCCTACATGAGTAACGAGTCATGTTACTCATGACTCAGGGCAGCAGCCACTGTCGGCCTGCGGGGGAGCAAACCGACAATGGCTGCTGCCTCTGGGAAAACACACACACACACACACACACATTCCTCTGTGTGTTTTCTCTGCTGACAAGGACACTGAGCTGGACGTTCAACTAAAGTATAAGAACTGCAGATTGTGAGAAAACAGAAACTCGGTGGAATGTGACCGGCTGATAAAAGCTTCACTCCTTCACCTCTCAGGTTACATTTAAAGTCACAACATTCAGTTTCATAACTGGACATTATTCACGTTGTCCAGAATCCTGCTCACTGCACAAACACTAGATTAGAGCGAGGACAGAAACTCCTCCCTCGTCTCAAATCCCCGTTATAATCCCGAAGGAAATCTGCTGCACTCAGCAAGGTGGTGAGGAAGAGGAGGGAGGAAGACTTCTGCCTGCTTTCTGTGGGACCAGTGAGACCAGTGATGGTCTCTTAAGTGGTTCTGGGATTGTTGGTAAGTTTGAACGCCACTTGAACTCTGCTGCTTCACACAGATGTGTTGTTATTCAGGTCTAGTGTTTCTGGCTGCTCTCTGTGTAAAGTGAACCATCATTATGTTCATTCTTTCTCATTTCACTCGATTTGTCTCCACATTTCTCGCCCCGTTGGCCAAACGTCAGCCGCTGTTTAAATGACTCTGGTAGTTAGCTGACTTGCTGAAGCATGGGGTTTGTGATGCTAATGCTAATGCAAAGCCTGGGCTGACAAGGCTGAGCGTATTCAACCATATTTAACCATTTTCTTTTGCTTGTCCGACTGCATATGTCAAATGTTGAAGGCTGAAATGGTTTTGTTCTTGTTTTGCTGCAGAGTAACCCAGGAGACTGGTTACACCAATAGACACCTTGTGGATTAGCATTAGCATGCATCCTCTCTATTTTGATGTGACTTGTTGATAACTTGGCCACAGCTTCACCTGAGCCTGTTGAGCCAAACTGAGGTAGTTTGAACATCTGAACATTTAAAAGCAGCATTTCAGCTGCTCTGCTCAGTCGGATTTATTCATTTCTACGCTTTTTATCGGCTTCAGAAAAGATGAAAGTGTTTTATTCACAATTCAGTGGAAACTCTTGCCTGAACTTTATTACCATCATGTGACCAAATGCTAAACTTGCAAAAATCCAATCAAACATCAACAACATTGAAATTTAGCACAACTTTATTCTGGATGCATCAAACTACTGGATCTGCAGTAATTAATATGTAGTTTGGAGTATTTTTAAGTCGTTACCTCAGCATAGAAATATTTACTAAATATAGAGAAACAGCACTGAAACGAGCCAAGAGTCTCGGATAAATCTCACATTTTAAAGTACTTTAAAGTATTTTCTGGTATTTTAAAGTATTTCCTGGTACTTTCTCGGCCCTGGCTGATGTCCCACAGTAAACTGGGGCGTCTGTGTTTCGTTGCTGGGATTTTGTCTCTACTGAAGGCAACCCGGTTCAGGTTTCTGGGAGTAAACGGCGTTTCTTCTTCAATAGAGCCGGGTCAAATAGAGCCGCTGCTTCTCATAGAAACACGATTGGTTTTATTGTGGAGGCCTGCAGTGACACTTTATGTTTCACAGAGGGGCAAAAGGGATTTAAGTTTTGCGAATAAGAACTAATGAAAGATTTAGCCAGAGCTGCCTTACATCTTGTGTCACACTGCAGGGACTGGAAAGGCCCCAGTCTACTGGAAGACGGCCAGTATAGATGTCTCAGTTTAGTGGGCAACGCCTCGCTGCATTCCTTTGTTGAAAGAATGCAGCCTGGCGGGGTTAATGTTGAAACCAGGGCAGGTAAACCTTCACCTGGCTCAGGTGTTTCACCTCAGGCTAAGATAAACTTTTAATATTCTGTAGAAAACCATGTTAACATCACATGAGCCTTTGAGCATCCTTCCAATATGGAGGCCCCACTCTTATTTTGAAAGTCCTCCACTATGTCTCTCATTGTGTTAAAATAGTTCCAGGTCAAGGAATCATTTCACAAACTTCCACATCTTAACTGAGTTCTGGTGCCAGTCGGATTCAATTTAAAATCATTTTATTGATCTCAACGCCAAGTGAAATAATCTGGATTACAGATTATTTAACAATCCTAAAGGAGATTCCCAGGATCGTCATGGAAACCATCCAGTAGCTTCCTTTGGTTAAAACAACGATTCACTGATCACTGATGTATTTCAGGGGTTTAAGTTTAACCCTAAATGATGAGGAGTTCGTCTGGTTGTGCTGAAAGCCTCAACTGGAGTGAATTCAGTTCTTATTCCTGATTTCAAACTGGATTCTACTTCTTTCTCATTGATCGCCACGTTTCTGCCTTCAGGCCGAAATGGTCGATGTCGTGTCACGGCAAACAATGCCGTCAGAAAACGAGGTTCAGGTGGCCAGAAATTTCCTCTCCAAGATCTTACGCAGCTCCATGAGGTACAGAGGGTCGGTAGTCGGTCCAGTCTGTGCTCGGTGTTCATGTGAATGACTGGTTTTAGTGGTGATCGCTGAGAATTACATGTTTATTGGTTGCATTGTGGTTGTGATGTGATTTTGCGTTTCTTAGGACTGTAAATCTATTTCATGGTAGTTCCAGCTTTAATGACGTCATTAAGACATAATAGATGTTTCCATGTCTAGCCACATCATGTAGAGTCTGTCTTCTCTTTTTCTCTTTCTTTATGTTTCATTTTTATTCAACATGACTTTATTAAATAACCAAATGAAAGTGTGCGCTCCTCTTCCTCCACATGCTCTCCAGGAAGAACCGCTTCAGGGGGTGCGTTCACTAAAAATCATTTCAGTTTCATTTGCTCTGTTTTTGTTAGGGTGTAGATGCTTAATTTGATTGCAAGTTTCTTTTATATTATCATAATTATTACCTATAATTAAAGTGAACTGTGGTAATAATAAGTGGGTGGTACTTGGAGCAACCAGTGAACTGATAAAGTGGCAGAAAGCTGAACTGTTGAACTCTGCAGAATCCTGGCATTGATCTTCCTGTGGAAAACTGAAGCTAGTTTGGATGTCAACCGCTCGCCGTTGTGTTGGCTGTGCTCTGCAGGAAAAATGAGCCGGGCGTCCGGCCCCATTCCTGGCACTCCTCCAAGCTGACAGAAGTGGAGTCTGAGCCCGCCGGGTCCCGGGCCGCCACAGCGCCGCTCTGGCAGCCACATCATGAAGCCAGGTAAGAAATCTAGGCTCAGCTTCCTGCTTTCCTCCATTAAAATGATTTAAGAGTAGTTCAAGCAATTCTCTTTGTCAAAAGGTCCAAAGAGTCAACTAAGACTGAAAAGACTCAACACAGCAATCAGCTCAGCTCAGTGAACAGCATGGAGAGACTGGAGCGTCCTTCCCATCCGTACCCGCCGGGTTGTCTTTCTCCGCCTCAGTACATCGATGGCTCCGAACCCTTTTCTGGATCAGGAGCTAAACGAGACTCGGCCTTCAGCTGCTTCTCTGGCAGCTCCAGTCCTCCTGTCCTCCATTCCAGCATGTCTGACAGGAAAGGTCCCAGCACTGAAAACATTTTCTTTAAGGGTCTTCACAGTGAAGGACCTCAGCAGAACAGATTCCTGCAGCCAAATCTCGGGAACGGAGGCTGGCAGGGGCCACGGGGCGAGGAGCAGCCGGCATCTCGGGTTTCCGCTCCAGGCAGAACCGGTGTCGGCCCAGTGTGGCAGGTACCAGAGAAGAAAAAATCCCAGTCCCCTCCTCCTCCACCACTGCCTCTGCGCAGTGACAGCTTTGCTGCAACCAAGGTGTTTCCATTCTCTGAAGGTCCAACAGACAGTCATGGCAAATTGTTTGAAAAGCTGACCGAAAACAACCAGAACTGCATCCGATTTCAAAACCAGCTGCACCCCAACAAGCTCTTCTCACTGTCCAGCAGTGATGTCAGCCAGCTGAATTATGTCCAGTCTTCTGCCCACCACAGGCAATGCAGTGATGAAAGCCCCTTCTGCCTTCAGACCAGGACGGCTCCGCCGAATAAGACTCAAAGTGTTGGGAGCTACTATCGGAGTCTCCAAGATCTGCCTTCTAATGCCTTCAGTCGAAAACACACTCGGCACTCCACAGCAGCCATGGCAGGACAGGACAGCGGAAGGCACAGCCGACACCTTGGCCCTTCAGGTAATCATCCAATGCAGACTGGCGAGTTAAAGGCCAGACAGAGTAAAGCTGGGGGATGGAGAGGAGAAACAGAGAAATCCCAACAGATGAACAGTAGCAAGTCGGGTTTCCACAGCTCCCTAAAGGCAAACATTAAGGCCAAACACCCGACACCTCAGTCCCAGACACCTCACTGTGAAAATCAAGACCAAAATGGGAATGGTATGTACTACGAAACTTGTCTTCAAAGCACAGAAGAACCTTCAAATAGAGCTACTGATGAGATGAAAAGACTCCTTCACCAGAGTATTGATCATAAGGTTGGACTTTCAAGACACAAAGACCCTTGGATGCCTCAAGATGATCACAGAATATCAAATCTGAAAACTCCCCTTCTCCACTTCCTGGCTCAAGAGAGTCAGATGTTGGCAGAGAGGCAAGCAGCAGCTGCTGCAACATCTCTGATTTCCACCCAGGATGTCTGTGAAACCACAACCAACAGCAGTGGGAAAGCAAGTCGTCGCAGTGACCGCTATGCCACCACCCTTCGTAAGGAGATCCAGCAGAAGAGAGCCCAGCTGCAGAAGAGCCGAAGCGCTGCAACCCTGATGTATGAGGTTGAGGAAGAGGATGCAGAAGACTGGAGGTCCATGGAAGCCTCTGCTTCCTCAAATACCTACAAGGACCATTTAAAAGAGGCCCAGGCGAGAGTCCTTCAGGCCACCTCCTTCCAGAGACGAGACCTCGAGCCCCTGGGGCCAGAGGTACCAGTTCTTAAAGCACCCTATGGGCGAATCAGAGGACGTAGGCGATTCCATCCCGCCAAGAGGACACATTCTTTCTCTGAGCCGGACAATATAGACAAAGTGGGAGTGGATGGAGAATCCCAGAGCAACTCAGAGCAACAGAAAAAGTTCTTTGAGACCAAACTTTTGTTTTCCAGGCCTGTGCTGGAATCAGGTCATGGTTCAAACCTTAACACAAGCCAAGATGACACAAGTAAGTCAGGAGAGACCTTTCCTTCTGGAGACAGTGATCAGTCTCAACCACACACAGATGAGCAGAGTCATGAAGAAAAGCAAGTTTTACTGGAACAGCAGAGACTTGGTACCTTCGCTGAGTACCAGGCCACCTGGAACAAGCAGAAAAAGCCTCCTGATGCCAAAACACAAGGGCGATGTCACTCAGCGGAGAACATTCTAGATGCTACTGCAGAAGAGAAAGGTGTTTGTATTCATGAGAGATCCAGATCCTCACCTTCTGCAGACTTCGACTCACAGGTGAGCAAGATTATGTTTGGTGTGATGTTTCAGAAACATCAGACTCCATCAGGTTAGGAGACAAATGTTAAAGACCTGTACAGCTTTAGAGACATATCCAAATGTAGAAACCAAACTACTGCTGTATTCATGAAAAGTCATGACAACAGTTGATTTGAATTGATTCAGATATTTTATCTGTTCCCTTCTGCTTTAAAATGCTAATCATGACTTTTCTCTTTCAGAAGATTTCCTCTCATTGGAGAGATCCTCAAACACAGGAGAGCAGTTTGGCCGACAGGTGAGGTTCACTGCCTGGTACTCAGAATCTGCAGGACATTTAACCAAGTAATTGCTTTCAAAACGTTTAAGACAATTTTTCAGGTTTGTGCACCAATTCTCTCTGGTCATCAAAACCCCAATGAGGACAGGAAGTAATGGATGGTTACAGTAGGAAGATGTTCCCTGAACACCACCAGGCTGACCTCCTCTAACACTGATAAAGTAATTCTTGCTAAAGGAGCCCCAACCAATTACTGAGAGTATCCTGATTTTTAGAATATCCTTTCTGTTGATCGGATGCAATATTCTATTCTTCTGAGACACTAAAATGTGGGTTTTCATTCGTTAAAAACTAGACTCATCAAAATTACAAACAATAAAGGCTTGAAATACTTCCCATATGTGTGATGAATCTAAATGAGTTTTACGTTCTGGAAGGAGTTAAAAACACTTGTCCACGATAACATCTTGAAGACGTACCTCGACGTTTGAGGCCATGGTTTTCAGCCAGAAAAAGGAGGATTGCCTCCTCTAGGCTGCGAGTTGATCTCTGCCTTAAGTGAAGGAGTTTAGGAATCTTCATCGTCTATTTATGATGGAGGGATGGAACGGAAGATGGGTTGGTTCGATCTGTGATGGAGAAGAAAGAGATGAACCATAAAGCAAAGTGTTCGGTTTACTAGTTCGACCGGAAGACAAAAATCTCAGACACAAGTTGGGGTCCATTATTCTCTGTTTTTTTCTGCAGACATTTTGTTATATTTCTTCTGTTTATGTTGGGAGGAGGATGCGACTGTTTTCGCTTCAGGTTCTGATGAGGTTTTAATTTTGACCTTTAGAGAGACGGCAGGGTCGCCGGATCGCGGCCCAGTACCCAGAACTGCGGGGCTTTTCCCAGGCGCTGCCGACCACAGAACCAAACCCAACCCGGACCGTTCCTCCCTCTCCTCTGGCACCATTGGCCCAAACTCTGAGCCCAGGCCGCCACCCAGTCATTTAGGACCAGAACCCACATCCTCCTCCGAGGAACTCCCCATCTGCGGCCAGCCAGACCGGACCGGTTCTGTTGGTGGCGCCCAGCCCATCAGCCGGACCCGGTCTCCCTCGCCTCGGTTGGCTCCTCTCGAAACGCAGGATGAGCCGCAGCTCAGGTACATCCCTCCTGTGCCAGAGCAGCTTCAGTCGTTTAAAGTGACGCCGTTTAAATCAGGAATAAATGAAACATTAAACTTTAATTCGTCCATTATTCACCATTTAACTCATGAACACATTAAGTCTTTAACTTAGTCATATTTTCAGACGCAGCTGCTCCGTAAGCTCGTCAAGAAGTTCCTTTATGTTCATTTGATTGGAATTAAAAAGTGAAACTCATTAAATAATTGATTGTTGATACAGAATTGTTATATTTAATCCTGAACAATCAAAAGAAAAGCTTATTCACAGCTTGATCTTAACATCGGAAAGGAAAGTTGAGAGGAAGGAAAACGTATATATGGGGATAACTGCAGTCAGATAAGGTTCTAGTTTAAACTTATTTCTGTTCCTGTCAATGATTCATTTATTTCTCAGCTGAATTTTGGTTTATCTGCAGAATAAATATTTTGAACTGTAAAACTGACATTGTGATAAATAAATGAACTAAAATCCTGATAAATGAATAAAGAAAACATAATCAGTACCTGATAATTAAGGTAGACCGCAGGCCTCTCAGGTTTGTGGCTTTCTGCTGTTGGCAGGTCAGAATCAGAACCGCAGAACCCAGCAGCGATGGAGGCGAGCGGCCCGGTGAGAACGGTTCCGGTCCGGATCGTCCACAGCGAAGGCGGTGTGGACCGGCAGGGTCAGCTGCCACAGAGAGCCGAGTCCGGCAGCCCGTCTTCTACACCTGCAGAGCCGGCATCTCCGTTCAGCACCTGCAACCGGCAGGAACCAGAACCAGAACCCGGCCAGAAACCACACGGAGCCCGGACCCTGGAGGAGGACGCCAAGAGAGACGAGCTGGCGAGGGACATCATGGGCAGGGACAAGTCTCTGGTGGACATCCTGGACCAGAGCGGCAGGAGGACCACCATGGACCTGATGGAGGGGCTGTTTGCCCTCCATCAGGGCCAGGAGGCGGTCCAGCTGCGCAGGAGGCCGTCCGCCGGATCCAGGCCGCCCAGCACCAGCAGGTCTAAAATATCATACTGTAACTGTTTAGAGCCACACGAGTTCCTAAAAATGTTACCGTGCTTCTCGGAAAAACTAGAGGCTTTAAAGACGAGGGCCAAGTCCAGTCCTCAACATCTCTGCTCCAACACGCCTGGATCAGGTAAAACGCTCGTTACCAGCCGAGGGCAGAGCCGGATGAACGCTGCTGGAGCAGAGATGCAGCTACAAATAGCAGGATGGTTGAGGACTGGACTGGGACACTCCTGCTTTAACACTCCATTAGTCCCAGAACCACTAAACCAACATCAGTTTGGCGTTAGTCCCCCCCCTGGTGGACAACATCTGGAATACCAACCACATTTCAGCAACTGTTGAGAAATGACTGTGGAATAGTAAATCTAAATATAATGTGTTTTTTTTTTAACTATCTTTACGTAATTTTGAGCTTAATTCAGTTTAATTCAATGATATTTGGTCATTAAGTGAGAACTTAGAGGAAAGAAGAGATGTCTTGATTTCTGGTGAAGTTTAGACGATGAGAACCTGTGGGACTTCCTCAGGAGAGAAGAGGAGGACGTCTCTGTCTCCGCCCCTCTGGTCCCCAGCTCCTCCTACTACAACACATCGGCTCCCAAAGCTGAGCTGCTCATCAAGATGAAGGACATGCAGGAGCAGCTGGACGAGCAGGACTCCGAGGACGAGCTGGACGTCGATCTGGCCAGTAAAAAGGTAAAACCTGTCCTCTCACGCCGACACGCAGCAGAGCGGACAAGTAAAGTTGTTTTACCGTATTTATCGGTTTTCAGCAAGAGCTGATGTCTAGCCTAGCCAGGAAGCTGGCGGTGCTGCGGGAAGCGCGACAGAGCCTGGCGGAAGACGTGGAGGACAACGAGGCGCTGGGCCGGCAGGTGGACGCCACCGTCCGGCGCCTCTGCCGGCCCAACCAGATCGATAAGTTCCGCATGTTTGTGGGCGACCTGGACAAGGTGGTGAGCCTGCTGCTATCGCTGTCGGGACGCCTGGCCCGGGTGGAGAACGCCCTCAACAGCCTGGAGGACGGAGCGCCCGCAGAGGAGAAGGTGGAAAACTGAGGCCACGAGCTTTAGCTGCAGTTAGCCGCAGCTGCAAGTAGCTTCAGCTGCAGTTAGCCCTAACTTTGGCTACATCAAGCTTTACCAGAAGGTCTTGTTAACTCGCCTCCCTCCTCCTCCAGCAAACACTGACAGAGAAGCGGAAGCTGCTGATGAGGCAGCATGACGACGCCAAGGAGCTGAAGGAGAACCTGGACCGCAGAGAGCAGCTGGTGTTCGCCATCATGGAGGCTCACCTGGACGCCGAGAAGCTCGACGACTACCGCCACTTCGTCAAGATGAAGTCTGCGCTCATCATCGAGCAGCGGAAGCTGGATGACAAGATCAAGCTGGGCGAGGAGCAGCTCAAGTGCCTGACAGAAAGCCTGCCACCAGAGCAGAGGCTGCCACCAGAGCAGAGGCTGCCACCAGAGCAGAGGCTGCCACCAGAGCAGAGGCTGCCACTCGTACTTTGAAGCCATGGAACCTGACCAGGAACCTGACCAACGGGGGTCAAACTCATCGTGAACAAATCCGTTTCCTTTGTTCAGCTTCCAAAACTCAGACAAAAACAGAAATGCTGCTTTGGAACCCATTGACTTCATTTCTCCTGAAGCTGGAAATACGACAGGAAGAGACCCGGATCTGGTCCTGGTCCTGGATCTGGTCCTGGTTCTGGATCTGGATCTAGATCTAGATCTGGATCTGGTCCTGGATCTATTCCTGGTTCTGGATCTGGTCCTGGTTCTGGATCTGGTCCTGGTTCTGGATCTGGATCTGGTCCTGGTCCTGGATCTATTCCTGGTCCTGGATCTGGTCCGGTCCCAGTTCTGTCTCTCCTTCTCGGTCCAGTAGACCCGGTTCTGGAGAACATCTTGGTCATTGTCGTGTTGCTGCTGAAAGCCAAATCCTGATTTGTCTCTAGTTGATCTTAATATTTAAATCATATTTTCTAGTAACTTATTGTTTCTGTGTAATTTATTCTCATAGTTTCTATTTAAACTGAACAGAAAAATCAGTTTTTAAAGATCCCATCATGTAACATTCCCAAGTCTCTTATTTTGGAGGGAAGCTGAACTTCCTGGTTGCTAATCCCAAACTGAAGAAGCTTCAACACGTTTCCTCAGAATATAATCTGAGGTCGTCTGCCTGCAGCTGTGATCGTTATCCTGTTAAGCTGCAGGATACCCTCAGACCGTCAGTTCCCCAAACAACAGAGTGGTTTCACACAGAGTGAAAAACTGGTCTGGTCCAAATGACCTCAACTCTTAAGACAAAAAAACTGAAAAGTGTGGTGTGCATTTGTGTTTACCTCTAAATAAACAGTTTAATAAAAATGTAAAGTTGTTTTTTCTTAAATATTTTATTGAAAAAAAGAGAAACAGCTCATTTCCAGAATTTCAAACCATCTGCATCACGGTTCCCCTGATGATGAGGATGAGGATGAGCCTGGAGGGGGGCGGAGCCGTTTCCAACCCCACCTGGGAGAAGCGAGTGGCAGTGGAGAGAGAGCGTCTCCCAGGTTACACAGCCATCCTCTTCATCCTCGTCATCCTCACTCAGAGGAAGCATTTCCATCATCAGAGTTTAAAACGACAAGCTTAAATAGAAAATCTGATTCCAGAAGCTGGAACTGAGGAGACGTAGCATTCCGGCGCGCTAACACTAAAGATGAAAACATGATCTGAGTTTAAATCAGTAATTTCACTGAACGCTCGACCCAAAGAAACCGGTCAGAGTGAGACCTCTCTGTCAGAGACTGCTGATCAATGGAAATCACCAGCTCCCCCTAGTGGCCACTGAGCGAACTGCAGCTGCTTCGGCTTCTGTCAGATTTTCCTCCCTGAAAACAGATCAGCTGATTTTTACTTCAATAAAATCCAAATCAGAAAAAAATGAACAAATCTACATTTGGTTGTTTTCATCTAATTCTATTCAGTTTGAATATTTCAAGGACGTATGGAGACTTTAAACCTTTCAAAAGCAGAAACGTTCGACTGCTTCAGGTCCAGTAAAACATTTTCATCGTTTAACAAACATGGATTAAAACCAGAACCTGAAACCATCAGCAGTAAAATCTAACGTCCAGCGCTGGAAGCCGATCGGATCCAGATGGTTTGAAATGGAACCAAAATTACATCCATACAAAATAAAATAGAAAATCAGCAAAAAGGAGAAAACTGGAAATTTAATGGGTCCAAAGTCCGCCGGTCTGTTCTTGATAAACCTCGATGACGTCTTCGTCTTCCATCCCCAGCTGCAGCGGACAGAGAGAGAGACAGGGTTAATGTTGGACCTGGAAAAACCTGGGATGACCTGGAAAAACCTGGAATGACCTGGAAAAACCTGGGATGACCCCACCCATATACAGAGCACAGA
Source organism: Girardinus metallicus (assembly GCA_903067095.1). Taxonomy (NCBI): domain Eukaryota; kingdom Metazoa; phylum Chordata; class Actinopteri; order Cyprinodontiformes; family Poeciliidae; genus Girardinus; species Girardinus metallicus. Next base: position 47,917 of record CAEGAE010088504.1, on the reverse strand, counting down.
GAGACCTGGACCTGGCTAGACTGGCCTGAACTACCCTGGACCAGGTCATTCCAGGGTTTTCCAGGTTACTCCGCAGAGTTTGGTTACCTCTTTGGGAGTCTGGTTGTCTGCGATTCTCTGGCCCTCGAAAAGAAACCGTAACGTGCTCGCTGGCACGCCCTGTAGACGGAAAACATGAGGGGTCAGAGGTCAGGAGGAGTCACAGGTCAGGAGAGGTCAGAGGTCATACCTGTCTCTGGCTGTAGGACTCTTTCAGCTTCTTTAGATGTGTCGTCATTTTGACCTTGAAGTGGATTTCGCTGCTGTCCTGTGCGGAGAAAAAGCGCAGCTTTTTCAGACAGAAATCTGCTGAAGCTTCTGAGGCTAACGGCAGCGACGGCTCCAACCACAGAAGAAGAAACGCGGCAGCGACGGCTCCAACCACAGAAGAAGAAACGCGGCAGCGACAACCACAGAAGAAGAAACGCGGCAGCGACAACCACAGAAGAAGAAACGCGGCAGCGATGGCTCCAACCACAGAAGAAGAAACGCGGCAGCGACAACCACAGAAGAAGAAACGCGGCAGCAGGTTCGATGAGGTTTACATCCAGCAGGAACGAATGTTTTATCAAATTATGGTCCTGCCGAATCTGACTGGTCCAGGTCCGATTCGGACTGAAAGTGTTGCAGCATCACGGGGGAAAATGCAGTTTAATTTAATATCAAACATGGGATCTATTTTAGGTTCTGAACTGCTAATCCAGCCTGAAGCAGTTCTGCAGAAACTGGTCCGATCGGCGCCGGTGGTGCGGCTCTGAACATCGGCACAGCTTCATCTTCTGGACCGTTTAGGGGGAATAAAGTCACTATTTTTCACTTGAGTGATCTTCAAACATTAAAAGTTAGAAGAATAATTAATAAAACCATAGCTGTGCTGCGAGAAATGAAGCGGGATGATTTAAGATTAAGGGATTAAGTGAAACTCTACTGGCTAATAAAGTAACTAAACTGGTTATGAAAATCTGACCTGCTTTTCAGAGCATTTCTATACTTCAGAGTCGACACGGTTCTGAAGCTTCAGCTGCTCAACGGTAAAACGGGCCGGCCCAATCTCAGAACCAATCAGGACATATTCGCTGATTAATGCATCAAGATATCAGGATAAACAGACTGAATTCAAACGAGTCTTTCCTCCGAGTCGCTCGGCGGGTTCCAACGGATCAGGTCATCTCCGTGTTGTAACCCAGAATAATCTGGTTTCATCCAGACTAATACTCCAGGATGTGATGCGTAAGTCCAGGTCAAAAACTCACAAGTCAAACCAGTTCAGAAGTGACTGGAACCATCAGGATGCTCTGAGGCTCTTATTGTGGTGAAAATAACAGCGCTGATCTTAAGGCTGAATTACAAATCATTTATCTAAAATGTATCACAATTAAATCAAAGATTATGTGAGAACCCTAAGAAAATAAGCATTTATTCACATATTTTAAATCTTCAGCCTAAACTAGCAGCTCACACGATAACTTCCTGTTCTCCTTGTAATCTGGATGAAGCAGGAGGGATTAGCAGACGATCCAACATGAATTGATATAAATGAGCAGTGGCCTGACCTGGCCGATGACCTTTAGTTTGATGTACTCTCCATCCTTCTTGTCGCCCCCATCTTGACTGGAAGGTTTCGTCTCCTGGAAAACAAGCAGCAGAAGCCAAACAGAAACATGTCAGCGAGGCCTGGACGTTTCCTCTCATGGACCCACCGAACCTCGCCCTCTGCGCGCCTCGGCCAGATGGACCGTCTTTGTTTCCTAGCACATTTTTTTCTAACTCAACCGAAACAGAAGCAAAGACTGTTGAGTTTCGGGCCTGACGCTACATCAGCTAGCCGTTAGCCCGTTAGCTAACCAGTCCTATGAACAAAAACACGCATTAAAACACGCGAGTCCGGTGGCTGCGCGGAGGAAACCCACCATGATCCCCAAGCGGTCACATCTCACCGTGTCGGACATGTTCGTCTCTTCTCTGTCCCGGTAAACGTCCCGACAGAAGATGTAGCGCCACTTCCCAAACGGGTCTGTTGTGAGAATGCTGCAGCAGCCGGAAATGACGCAGGGAATGTTTTCAAAATAAAAACGGCGTCCTGCCAACCGGAAAAGCTGGAATTCAGTCAAATTAAAACTTTTTTCGGGAGAAAACGTTTTGTTTAGCTTTTTTCCCCAAATCTTCTCTTATAAATAAGCTTTAGAGTAATAATTGAATGTAATATTTTTACGTTTTGTAAGGGGTTTAACTGCTTTAAAAAATGTTTTTCAGAAGATTTTCAGTGGGACGTATAGGTTTTAAACATATTTTACATTTGAAAATAAACTGAATCAAACTCTCCTCATATAAAAAGTTACATGTGTTTTTTTTTTTTAAATGAATAAAACTTTATTAAGAGAGTGCTATGATCTAACTTAGTTTGCGTCTTTCCCATCGGAAAACCGGACAGCATTTAAGATCGATGGAATCTGGGAAATGGGTCCAAGTTTAATTGGCTCTGCTAAAAACAACAACCTTTGATAATTTATGTGAAGAAATGTATTCATGAACAGACAAAAACTTAAAATACCAAGCTTGTTGTAGCTGATCTTAACTATGTTAACAATGAATCTAGTCATTTAATCTCTTGTAATGTCTCTATTCTTAACTCATCAAATTCAGTGAGATTTTAATTTTGCACAAATAAGCATTTGGATATTACATCTCTGATCTGTATTAAAGCATTTATGGAGGCCCCTGATGATTTGGGGGCCCAGAGCAGCATAATCAGATTCTATTTAATGAAACATTTATTTTTGCTTTAAATTTCGAACTTTGAAGTTGAAAAATAAACAAATGGAACTTTAAATGTGATATGAAAACAAAACATTTGAAAACCTACTTGCTTAATAAAATAAAAAGTGAACCAGCAGTCGTCCAGGTCAGAACTGTTAGATTTTCCTTTCTGTCGTGATCTGACGTCACTTCTGACTCGTGTTTTTGTTGGACTCATCCAATGAGGTGAGGGGTTAAAATCAATCTATTGCACTAAAATAAAAACAGCTACTTCCGGTAGTTTGTCTTCAAAATAAAACAAAACTATGAAAATACTTTGAAAACCAGACGTCGTGCTTTTATGTTTTTCAAGTAAAGCAGCAGACTTCCGGTTAATTCTGCTCGCTAAACGCGATCTTGACTCATCTATGGGTCAACAGCCAGCGAAGCTACCATCAACCGGGCTCTGCAGGGCCACAAAATGAAAGCCGTGGATTAATTTCTGTCTGCTTTCTGCCTCAAAGACACGGGGACAGTGTGTCGGAGATATTCCCGCTCTGTCATCCCCACCTCCGGAGGGACTCTGCGGGATAAACCGCCAGCTTATCGGGCCTCGTCGTCGTGGCCCAGCAGGACTCGAGTGAAGTTGGGAGCCAAACTTCTGCTTCCTCCAGCTGCTGTCCGCAGGGCCCGGGGCTCCTGTCACCGGCCCTGTGGATGAGGAAGTGAGTCGGGATTAAATTAGCCCGCAGGTGAGAAGGGACTTCCGGCGGAACTTGCTTTGAGTCTTGATTTTTTTTTCTGTCTCGGTTGTGTAGCAGCGTAAATTAGCCTCGTTAGCTCTGCGGCTAGCCCCAAAGTTTAGCATCAGCTTAGCCTGATAACTTCCCTGGCCTGACAGCCTGCTGTGTCCCGCTCCCTGCTAACAACCTCACCCTCTGCATGACAGGGTTACGGTTCATCATTTCATCTGACAATCTGTGCTTGGGCCTGTATTTCTAAACGCTGTTAGCTTCTTAGTTCCGTCCATAATGATGTAGTTCGCAATGTAAAACCTGCTAGCAACAGTTGTTGCTGTTAGCTTCCGGGGCTGTAGTTCAATTAAAGCTGGGTAATAATTACCTTCTGATAAACATAAAGCTGCTCCTCATGCCTTATGTAACAGCTGATCATTAATCAGCTCCTTATTTGGACCTGATTCCGTTTGTTACAGTCACTTCTGACAACTTTTGTTTGCCTCGTTTCAGATGAAAACATAATAAACGCGATTAAGTTGAATTTACTTCATACTGGAACTGAGTGAATTACACAATACCGTTCTGACAACAGAACATGTGGTTCGGTTTTAGAGCTAAACTGCCATGTTTGTAATGTTTGCATTAAAGGAGATCATGTGTAACGTCAGTATGTGTGTTTTATTGATGCCTTTGGTCGTGTGAATCATGGAAAACAGTTTCATCTCAGAGGAGAACACCAATATCTAACTGTTTATTAATACTGGTTTGGGAGGGTCAGGAAGGGAGCATGTGGTCTCCTTTGCATCATCAGCCACCTGATGATCGCTGACCATTTGGTGGGTTTTTTAATCAGTTTTGACTAGCCTATAATCCCAAAAAGATCAACTTTATGATAGTTAGGAGTGAGGCAGAGAAGTTCTGACCGGTTCAGTCCGGTCATCTGTCGTTGGGAAACGACAGATGAGACGAGCGGCATGGTCATGGCTGCTGGTCTATACAAGTTATGTTACCATGTGTCCACTGGGTTTACCAAGACTTGGACCAAGTCTGGAATAAAACGGATGGACTTTTATAATAATCGTCAGTGTTTGTGTTACTAGAGCTGCATGAGTCTCTGGTCAGGCTGAGAAATCAAACTCCGTCCCGCGTTCCTGCTGGGAGTCACTGTAAAGGTCATGGTTGGTGACCGCTGACACCCAAACATAGAAGATTAATGCTAAATCAGATTTGAGTGTCGTATTCTAGCATATTAGTGGAAAGTTTAGTGGAAGAAAAAACTGTGGAAAAGCAGAATAACTCCCTTGAGGGGAGTTTAGAGGTTCAGACATGGGCCGGTCCTGAACCAGCAACAGGTCGGGGAGGGGTGGGAGTCTAAATGACGGTCCGTGTGAGGATCCATGTTAAAGTCCAGAGTCGAGGACGATCTGGGTCGTCAGACCAGCTGCTGGTTCTGGTCCACTGGGTTTTTATTCAGCCTAGACAACGCAGCGTCCAGAACATTCTGGGTCCACATGTTCAGAACCAGAACATTTGGGGAAAACTGAGTTTTGTCTCTTGTAGATTTTTCTCTGATGTCCATCCTGAAAAGCAGTTCGTTGATCCGGTTTGTGATCTGCTGCTGCAGGAGAAGGGAGTCCCTTTGATGGGAGAGTCCTCCGTCCGAGCCTGCTGGGTCAGTCGCCGCACCATGATGGGTAAGTCTGCCGGTCGGCGATGAGCGGCGGCGTCCGCCCGGTCGGTTCTGCTGTGCTCATGACCCCGTTTGACCTCCCAGATGAGCAGGAGGCCCTGAACTCCATCATGCAGGACTTGGCCGAGCTGCACCGCTCCAGCCGACCTGCGGCCTTCCTGTCGGAGTTGGGGAAACCCAAAGCCTCGTCGCCCAAGAACCAGGTAGCGTCGTCGGTGGGAGCGGGAGGCGGCGGCCGGGCCGGAGGCTCACGACCTCTGCTTTGTTTCCACAGAACGACGTGAGGGTCAAGTTCGAGTTCAAAGGAGAGAAGAGGTGAGCCTTCACGTCCTGTTGCATCGTCCTGACCTCCCTGACCTCTGACCTCTGTCCCTCTCTCCAGGATCCTGCAGTTCCCTCGGCCGCTGAAGCTGGAGGACCTGCAGGCCAAAGCCAGGGTGGCTTTTGGTCAGACCTTGGACCTCCACTACACCAACAACGAGGTACGGTCAGAGCCGAGCGGCGGCGGCGGCGGCGGCCGGTTTGGTGCGGTCGCTAAGCTGTGCTTGTCGCTGCTGCAGCTGGTGATCCCGCTGACGACGCAGGACGACCTGGACAAGGCGGTGGAGCTGCTGGACCGCAGCGTTCACATGAAGAGCCTGAAGATCCTGCTGGTGCTGCAGGTAGACCCTCCCTCAGTCGGCCTGGAGGTCCAATCAGTCACGATGTTCTAGATGTTCACCGTTTCTGTGCAGCTACGTACATAAAAATCGTACAAATTAAATTAGTCGCTGATGCGTCTGGATTTCCCCTGGAAAAGATTGCAGGCTCCCATTTAATGCAGAAACACTACAAACCTGCAAGACTCACTGAATCTAAACTGCAAGATCAAATATTTGATTACAAAACACTGATTCTGAGATGGACTGTAGAAAGCAGCTACAGGTGTTTTTGTTCCTCCAGAGCGCTTCGTCCAACATGGACCTCCTGCCGTCCCACGAGGAGCTGGACAACACGAGCTTCCGGGCCGGTGAGTAACGTCTCTGCTTCCTGTGTCCCCTTGGCTCCATGTCTCCGTTGGATGTGACTTTTTGTCCTCTCCAGGCTCCCATTCAGCAGACCGCAGCTCGCCTCCTCCGGGGTACATTCCCGACGCGCTCCAGCAGGTGGCGAGGAACGGCTCCTTCACCAGCATCAACAGCGAGGGGGAGTTCATCCCAGAGAGCATGGACCAGGTGCCAACACTCTGAATGACCCAAACTGGGCTTCATGTCTTCCAGAGCAGGTGGTCCTTTACTGCCAGAACTACAGAGGACCCTTCAGATCATCAGACCACATTGTAGAACCAGTTTGGGCTTAAAGCAGGACGCTCTCGGTTTCCCTGGGTTACGGTTAACCCTAATGCTTTTCTCTGTTTGTGTTTCTGTCCTCCAGATGTTGGACCCGTTGTCGATGAGCAGTCCAGAGAACTCTGCGTCTGGAAGCTGTCCGTCGTTGGACAGCCCGCTGGACAGGTCTGCACCTGGTTGCTATAGCGATGATTTAAAGCTTGGAAGTTCAGCATGAATGGGGTTGTTTTTGTTTGTTCTGCCAGCGATTACCCCAAGTCCAGGATGCCTCGAGCGCAGAGTTACCCCGACAACCACCAGGACTTCCCAGGTGAATCAAGCTGCCTCCTTTAGACGCGTCGGGTTCAGTTTCAGGTCTGCTGCATCCTCTGTGGCCTCAGCAGCGCCGCACTTTGGAAAATATTCTCAGTATTTTACAGCAGGAACCATCGGTTTATCATGCAGCTCAGGAAGTTAAATTCATTGTGCAACAAAACAACCGAAGGCTCAGCTGGCAGATTGCTGCCACCTGGTGGCAGCAGAAGCGCATTACAGCCAGGCTTCATATAAAAGTAATACTAAAAATGCAGTAAAAGAGACAAAGCTTAAAAAAAATAGGTAATAGAAATAAATGCTGATGAATACAAATACAATATCAATAAAAACAATGTTGACTAAAATAAACAGATAAGTGCTGTTAATCATCCTCATGTACTTGCTGCTAAATATGCTAATGGTGGAGAAACAACTTTACAAGTTAGAGACGCTAAGTAGCCTTAGCATTCACGACAAGATCTGCTACCAGATAGATGGTCAGGAGCCTCATCAGATGGACAATGAGGCTCCTGACCTTTGACCCCGTGTTTCTGCAGAGTACGACCTCCCTGTGTTTGAGAAGTCGGGGAAAGGCGGGACATACCCTCGGCGGTACGGCGTTCCCTTCGGCCTGCAGGACTACAGCGACGGTGAGCCGGATTGCAGGGGTCCAGAACTCTGGCCGTCTGGGTCCGATGGGTCCAGAACTCTGGCCCGTTTTGTCCGGCTGTTGAAGGTTCTGCTGGTCTCTGCAGGCAGGAAGACGTTCCCTCGCGCTCGGCGGACGCAGGTCCACAGCTTCCGCTCTCCGGTCAGCTTCAGCCCCACGGAGCAGTCGCCCAGCACCAGCAGCGGCAGCAGCGTGTTCACCCCCGACCTGGAGGAGGCCCCGCCCACCGGCTCCGCCCCCGGACCGGCCCCCAGTAGGAGGCGACGCGGCAGCGACATCGAGGCCAGCACCACGCTGTCCGTCATGGACATCAGTCCGCCGAGCCGCTGTGAGTCCCGCTCCTCACCAGAGGACGCTCTTCTTCTACTGTTCCTTACTGTCTCGGTCTGGTCCTCCACAGCGCCGCGCGCGCCAACCAACTGGCGGCTGGGGAAGCTGTTGGGCCAGGGCGCCTTCGGCCGTGTCTACCTGTGCTACGATGCAGATACGGGTCGGGAACTGGCCGTCAAGCAGGTCCAGTTCGACCCGGAGAGTCCAGAGACCAGTAAGGAGGTGAGCGCCCTGGAGTGTGAGATCCAGCTGCTGAAGAACCTCTGCCACGAGCGCATCGTCCAGTACTACGGCTGCCTGCGGGACGGGCTGGAGCGCACGCTCTCCATCTTTATGGAGCACATGCCGGGGGTGAGTGTTGGTTCTAGTTGAGTCCTGGTTCTGGTCCAGTCCTCTGATCTCCTCCTGTCGGGCCGCAGGGCTCCATCAAGGACCAACTGAAGGCGTACGGCGCGCTGACGGAGAACGTGACACGGCGCTACACGCGGCAGATCCTGGAAGGCGTGTCCTACCTGCACAGCAACATGATCGTCCACAGGGACATAAAAGGTGAGCCGCCGCTTCCTGTCTGCAGCGCCGCTTCCTGTCTGCCGAGATGATGACGAAGCATGCGTCGTTCCCCAGGCGCCAACATCCTGCGGGACTCAGTGGGCAACGTGAAGCTAGGCGACTTCGGCGCCAGCCGGCGGCTGCAGACCATCTGCCTGTCGGGGACAGGCATCAAGTCGGTGACGGGAACGCCGTACTGGATGAGTCCGGAGGTCATCAGCGGCGAGGGCTACGGCCGGAAGGCCGACATCTGGTGAGACGCCGTGCCGGTCACAGGGCTTCTGGCATGTTATTGACACTGTAATGCTGATCCTCCTCTCTGATCTCAGGAGCGTGGGATGCACCGTGGTGGAGATGCTGACCCAACGGCCGCCCTGGGCCGAGTTCGAGGCCATGGCGGCCATCTTTAAGATCGCCACACAGCCCACCAACCCCGTGCTGCCGCCACACGTGTCGGACCACTGCAGGGAGTTCTTGCGGCGGATCTTTGTGGAAACCAAGCACCGTCCGTCTGCGGACGAGCTGCTGCGGCACTTCTTTGTACATTGAAGCCCCGCCCACCCGCAGAGCAGCCAATAAGGCCTTAGCTGAGGGGCAGGACTGCCTCTGGCCCCGCCTCCTCTCCAGAGCAGAAGGACCCGATGTTTGGCTTCAGCACCTTAACCTGTCAGGGGCCAGTACGTGATCTGGACCCAACCCAGAATGTAATCCACTCCAGAACCCAGAGCGACGACCCAACGAAACACTCCCGGAAACTTCCTCTTCAGTCGGCGCCGTGTGCCTTCTGTGGTTCTAATGGCACTGGACGACCCGGTAGGTTCTGGGCTCCTGGATGAACTGCCTTCACTCCGTAACCCAATCCCAGCTGACCCAGTTCAGCCAGTGCCATCCTTTTATGCCTTTTCTGCAGCCGGAATCCAACAGGACCTCACTGCGTCCGACCGGAACCGACTGGTTCTGATCCGTTCTGCAGCCACTTACCGCCTCTTTAAGAGTCAGCTTCGTGTTCCAACAAAATTAAAAGCATCAAGAGTTGGGACGCTTTTAAATTGACCGCCGACAGCGGTCACATGTTCTGAAGGTTTCTGAGCAGCCAGTCAGACGCGGAGCTGGGGGCGGGGCTTCCTAAAGGTGCAGATTCCACTGGCAGGTTGTGTTGACGCTGCAGAACAGGACGCAGCTCACCTGGATGTGTTGCAGGTGAGCAACACATGCAGGTGGCAGCAGCAGCAGGAAGTGGATCAGTCAACCTCTTGTAGCGAGTCTGTAAGATGTGGCTGCTCTGATACGGTTCTGGTCCCAACAGGAAGTCCTGCAGGTGGACGCTCCACCACCAGGAGGCGCTGTGGGACCCACTGATGCTTTCTCCCATTTCCTCAGCAGCTGTCGCTGAAGCAGCTTCACAAATCTTTTCTTTGCACATTTTAAACACTGTTTTTCTGTGTGTGTGTGTTGAAGGTCCGGTTCACCTCGGCTGAATGTAATGTGTCATTTTCACCTCCAGGGGGCGTCGCTCAGCAGTGGTTGAAGGCTTCAGTATTTGTCAGCTGCAGATACATCGATGGTTCTCTCTTTAGCCACTGCTGTCGCTCCTGGTGTGTGTGTGTGTGTGTGTGTGTGTGTGTGTGTGTTCTGGCCTGCAGAGGTACGAACATTAATTAATAAGATGTACAGCTGTGTAAAATGAACATGTCCCTCTTGTTTCCCTGTTCGTTCTGTCTTGTAAAGGAAGCCATGTTTATAATTCTGATTGGTTTGTGACCAATTCGCCTGTTTATATCAGATCTGTATATCAGTGGTACACATAATTTTTTAATATATATTTTTTATTTGGTTTGTTTTTTTATGGGAGATTTCCTGCATGGTTGGTCAGAGACGCAGCAGAGCCATTGAATGGTTTCTGCTTTCCAGCTCTGCATTCAGAATTATGACCATGAAAACAATTAAAGATATTTATTTCACATTTCTCGTCTCTGGAAATGCTTGGCCCCAGTCTGCAATATAAATGTTTCAATATTAGAATATCAACTTTAATGTTCAGCAACTCGTTGCCACAATGTCAGTCTAAAGTTTACAGATTAATCTTCCAACCAACGCGTTGATATTTGCGCCCTCTTGTGGCCGTAGCGCGCAGCTTCACTGTTGGTGGAATGAAACTGATTGTAGCAAAAATAAATTAATAAATGTTAATGTTTGAATCCAAGTCAAATGAACCATATTAGGGTTTAAAGTAACGTTAAAGTCGAAGGGTCGTGTTGACGCAGAAATATAGTTAATAAAAAATGTTGGGAGTCCTGAAAAGTTCATATTTCTATAAAGCTGCTCATGTTTAGTTCCAGCTAACTATAGTGAAGCAGTTGACTATGGAGTCTTTATGGCTCTTAAATGTTGCCACTTTCACTCCAGTTGATGTAGATTTTCTATAACGGCTGTAAATGTAGCACAGCAGCTAAAACCAGTAAATCGACTTAAAGATTGTAAGAAAACTACATTTGCAAGACACATTTTTCTGCTAATTTCTTATAATTCTGTTGGCTTAAACTAATAAAAACGTAACTTTATGTCAAGATGTTTTATTTTTATTTGAGCCAACAGGAAATGTGCATAAATGTCATTTATTCAGCTTTACGTTGATTGTAGTTACCATAACTGGCCAGCAGAGGACAAAGAATCGTCCTCTGTAGCTCAAACTAGCTGGGTTTCGCCTCCAAAACAACCACTAAATAAAGTTTGAATCATTATTTTAGTTTAGGGAGAAAGAAAGAAACTATCCTCCAGCTCTGGTTTCTAAAAATGTCACTTTATGTTTAAGCAAAAAGCATGTTTTAGTTTGAAGATAAACGTGTAAATCACTCATTTATTCTAGTTACTATCAGCAAGAGGAAGAAAATCTAAAGATCAACTACAGTTTACTTCATGGCAGCAGTTTATGTTCAGGTACTGTTACTTTAACTAGGCTAACCATTTAGATCATTTGGGAAAATCAACTTGTTTCCTATAATTCTAAGTCATAGGTCTGTTCAAATTTTATTTGGACTAATTTCTATTAAGTAGTATTGGGAGAAATCCTGATGGATTTGTTGAAATAAAGGAAAGGGAAGAGCTAAGGACGGCTGTTTGGTCCAGTTGCGTCCACACTAGTCCCCAAGCGGAGCAGAGGATGTTTGTTGGGAGAAAAGGTTTTTGCAGCATATGTGTGTGTGTGAGGCTATTCCTCGTAGAAGACTGGACTGCATTTAAGACTCCTGAGTCCTAGAGTCACCTTTCCCACGTGCTGTTCCTATAGGCGGAACCTGGGAAGGCTGATACGTACCGCGCCCCTGGTTTCAAAAACACGCTGTCCGTTAACACCGCAAGGTGGAACCAGCATGCCCAGGAAGCAGAAGCGTTCTCCGTGGATCCTCCTCTTGACCAGGATCTAGAGGGTGGGAAGCGTTTCCTCACAGGACCAAGATCTAAAGGACAAAGGAAGGGAGAGAGGTGGATGAGGTGATGATCCTTTTGCCTCTAGGGTCCATGTTGTCCATGTGTGGACAACATGGACCAAACAGTGATCAAAGCTTCCAACAAAGTTGAGCAGGTACTTTAAAAAATCATAATCATTATGATGAACTGCTTTAACATGGTCTTTTGGGTTTGTAATATTCCATGTCTTCCTCAGTTGAAGCGGTTGGAACGTCTTGGGGAGAAGCCGTGAAGCTCTGGCCTCAGTCTCAGAGAACTGGACCCGCAGGATTCAGCAGCGAAGCTGCTTCCTGTTGGACTGCAGAGTCCGCTCTGTAAACTTGAAGCTTTCATGTGAGGCATTTTGTTTCAAATGTACAGGACACAGTAAATTAACTCGTTTGAGTGATCCTCCGAATGCCCAGGATTAGATCTTCTCAAATAAATTCCTCTTTGCCAATTTTGTTTTGATCAGATTCCTGTGATCCCAGTTTGGATCCCAACATAAACATCTCTTGCTAGTCGATGACAGCAGACAAGCAGCAGCCATCTTTTCCATCATCCAGAAAGATGCATCACCTGGTTCCAGGGTCTGACTGGTTGCTGCTACTGGGAGCGAGACGTTAGCATCGCACCGACTTACAGATGATGAAGACGGGTTCGTGTTCTTGGAGCTTACATCGTGATCAACATGGTTTCCAGGCTTTGCACAACAAAACACCAGCAACTGTAAATCCTCCTCGCTTCTCGTCCACCAAGAAAGAGGGATTATTTCTGCACCAACCAGGAGGAACGCCGACCTTCCAACACCCTGCACCACCTCCACACCACCCACTGGACCTCCACTGACTCCTTCCCAGGATTTGGTTTCTGGTCTGGGTTAAAGATAAGATGGTTAACTTCTCGTTTAGCAAAAAGAAGCAAAAAGAACTACTTAGAAGAAAAAGGCCTGCAATCTGCACTGAAATGTTATGTTGAATATTTCAGATCATTGTGAAGTTATTAAGCATTTTAAACAAGGTTTTTTTATTGATTATTTTCATTCAGATTGTTAAAAACGTTTGAATCGTCCATCTTGTCGAGGGTTTTAAAGAGACATTAGTTCTACAAGGGCTTCACTGAGGAGACAAATGAAATGAACAAGCTTCTATATTTAGGCTTTTATTCTATTAGATGTTTTTCTGAAGAGTACATTTACTTGTTCCAGATATGTTCTTTTTACAAACTTAAAGGAAATTATGATAAAGAATTTATTCACTTTTCAAACTAAGTACACATAAGCAATGGATTTATTTTTAAAATCATACCACTAAGATCTATTTCTCAAACATTTAATCAGGTAAAATGACTAAATACTGTAATTTCATTCTGCAATATGAAAAGAGAAACTTTTGTGAATAAAAATTGAGTGTTAAATACAATGTATGGGGAAAAGTTTGGTTTAAATAAAGGGCAAGTCAGTGAAGATGCAGGTACAATCGAGACGGTTCCTACTGGATCCAGCCAGGCTGCAGGTCCAGTCCTGGATCTGCCACAGGCTGACGGGGAAATCCTGACAGCATCTGGAAGGAGCTCGGTTCTTACAGTTTTCAAAACCTAGGCAGAAAATAATCGTAACAGGAAAAAGGCTTGGAAACGTCAGAAATGAACAAATTCTGTTTGTGATGAGAAAAGTTCCACATTTCAAACGTCGACATGATTCATGAGGCCATCGCTCCTGCATTCAAACTTGCATAAAATAAGAAGGTGAAATAAAGACTTACCTGCGTTTAAAACATTGCTGCATGTTTTACGTAGCACTAAGCCCAGTAGCGTTGCCTAGCAACCTGCCTGATCCTCCACCAGGTTGGGGAAAAACATGGAGGACTTTGAGGATTCAGGGTTTTCTTTGCTTGGGATGAAAAAGATGTTGAGCAAGAGAAATATTCACGATTTTGATCAAAGCAGTTTAATGTGTGAGCAAGAGATTAGATGTGATGCACTGATAACTAGGTTAGCTTAAGATGCTACCCAAAACTCAAGTTCTGCTTTTTCTTGCCGTCTTGTTTTGTGAAGATTTTCAAGTTGAAACAAAAACCCACTTTGGTTGCAGCTCACATCATTCCAGAAATCTGATCATGGACTTTATCACCTGTATATATACAGCTCAAGTTTTTATATAAAACTAGTTTCTGCACACTAAACAAAAATGGTGCATATTCATTTTTGTGGGTTTTGGTTTTGGCCTCATACCAACTGTCAGGCACGGTGGAGGAGGGGTGGTGATGTGGCTTGTTGTCAGGACTTCACACTTTGCAGTCAAGGTGCACCGTTGCCTCCTTCATATGTAATCAGAGCAGCTCCAACCGGCACAACGACGAGCAGCAGGTTTTCAACAGAATGTCTGAAACGGAAAAGAATCAGTGCTGCAACGTCCCAGTCAAAGTCCAGCCGACCTCAGGCCATTTAAAATGTTGTGGTGGATCCCAAAGGAAACTGCAGAAGCAAATATCTGCTGACCTCAGTAAACTGAAAAAAGAGGAGGCAAAAACGTTTCCACAGCAACTTGAGAGGCTGGAAAAGCTGCAAGTTGCACCAAAACCTCCTAAACAGCATAAAACCAAGTTGCTCTGGAGCTGCAACCGTTTTCTGCACCCATAAACTTGTTTTGTCCAGGTGATGTTTTGGCTCCTGTTGACAGATCGTAGCCAGCAGCAGGCGCAAAGTGCTGATGTCCAGAACTTTGTGTTGTGTCGCAGTTAACAGAACCGGTCCAGCACAAAGCGGTTCTGGGCAGAACAAGCTGCCCTTCTGACGTCCTGGAAACGAAAACCTACCAGACATTTACACACGTACAACAGTTCAGGAGAACAATTTCAAAAACCAGAATCTGTTGCAGAGCTTCAAAAAGAAAATATATTAAAAATGTCCTAAACATGTTTTGTAAATAAACTGCATCATTTCCTGTTTCTGGGATCTCTTGAGTTTTTTACACGCGTTTGTGTTTCTGCCACAGAGATTCTGTGGTGGTAGAATAATCCAAACCACAAAATGTTTAGAGCTGCAGGGCCTGTGTGAACGAGCCTCATGTGAGCCGAGCATGAGTGAGCACGCCCAGTGGGCGGAGCAGCAGGGTTGTGTGTACAGAGGGCGACGCTGACCGATAACAACCCTCACACACTGCAGGGTTTCCACATCAACAGCCTGCAGCTTCCAGGTCCGATGGCGGGGAAGAAAGCGGTTCTGTTCAACTTCTGGGGCGTTGTTGTTCCGTCCAGAACCGCCGGTGTTTTCCACAAACTGGAGGAGCTGCACAATCTGCCGCGGTGAGAGGCTCCATTACACCACAGCTGACCGCACTGTAAAACAGGAAGCTGACAAATTCAGCCTGATCCAGTTGACAATAAAAACATTGAATTATGATTATTATCTATGAACATTGTGGCCACATGATGACTGTTCTGAAATTCAGCAACTGATTATTTCCAGAGTAATTTGTGTTGTTTATGCTGCAGGTTTTAGCGTTGCACATGGTCAGACAGCGTTGCACATGGTCAGACAGCGTTGCACATGGTCAGACAGCGTTGCACATGGTCAGACAGCGTTGCACATGGTCAGACAGCGTTGCACATGGTCAGACAGCGTTGCACATGGTCAGACAGCGTTGCACATGGTCAGACAGCGTTGCACATGGTCAGACACATGAACCAGACCAGGATCACTGCAAACATTACCAGATAGTCGGGCAACACACTCAAGATTAAGAATTTTAGCTTCAAATTAAAATAATGTGAAGATGTCTGTTCAGTAATAGTTAACCCTTTAACTGAGTTGATCCATGGTTTGGGATTTTAGACCTAAATGTTGGATTTGAATAATGACTTACAAGAGAAGGGTCAAAATGCCTCCTAATTATGAATACATTTACAGAAAGTAGAACTCAGCCATCATCCACTGTCATCTGGTCGATTCACGTTTTCAGACCGTGGGAGGAAACCGGAGTACCTGGAGAGAAACCATGACAGGACCAACCAGTACTTCTGACAATGGGTTAGAAAGTCTAAATACTGGGAAATGTTTACATGAAGCAACAATAACTGTAATAATTCATGAAGAGAGCCAAACCACCAGAACTGGTTTCCCAGGTTTAGCGTTCACACCCTGTACTTTGAATCAATCAATCATTTATCTATACAGCCAGTTTCTCCTCCACTGCAGATCAAAGTACTTCACCAAACCAAACGGACAACAGATATAAAGCGGCAGATCAAACCAAGAGCCGCAGCAGTTTTAGATAAAAATAGAACAAAGTCTCCAGTTTTGATTTAAACATGCAAAGTTCACAGATGAAGGTCTGAGGATAATCAGTCAATAAATGACCGATGACCTGCAGGTCAGTGTCTGGACTGCATCTGTGGAACAGTCAGTAAATGATGACTGGCCTCAAAACCTGCTTCTGTAGAAAAACTGAGTAACTCGGATGAACAAGACGGATCCAGACTTTGGCATCATTATTCCAGGTGTGGATAATCAATCAGTCGATCAGTCGATCGTCACTCTGGTTTTCTGGAGTCACAAAGTTTGGAACATTGATGACTTTAGGTCGTTAGTCAATTCTCATGTTTTGCTCATTTTGAATCATATTTTATCTGTTTTCTCAGAGGTTTTCTGTCCCGAAATCAAGGAGCTTTGATTCAGGCAGAAAAAGGAAAAATGACCCTGAATCAGGTGGGTCCGGATGTTTCCTGCTGTCATTTATTTACTGGCTCAGTAAATAAACTCGAGTGTTTGCAGATGATCCCGGCTTTCCAAGCTGAATGTGCCAAACAAGCTGAGGTCAGAGGCGTGGCGCTGCCGTCTGATTGGTGCGTCAGCTGTCTGCTGGAGGAGGTCAGAAAGGCCATGATGGACGTTCGAGATATTGTGCTGAAAACGTCTGCGAGTCTGCGTTACCACGGTAACACACTGAACACAGCTGCCAGACGACCAGCAGCTTTTCATGCTGTTTGTCATTTTGGGCAGGTTTTACTCTAAACTCTGATTTAAAGGAGTACTGACCGCAGTCCTGGCCAATCACTGGCTAGACGACAGCGCCTCTGGAGACGACCCGGCTCGGCTCCTCTGTCTCCTGGGTAGCAACTTTAACCTGGTCCTCCAGTCCTGCCATTCAGGTCACAGAGTGCCAGAGTTCGCCATGTTCAACTCTGCTTTGGACCAGCTGGGGATCCAATCACAGCAGGTGGGAGTTATCCCTTTACGAGAGATGCAACAGCTGATTCCTGACGCAGGAGCTGAACTCCACCAACCGTTTCAGGCTCTGTGGCTCGATGCGGACCAGGAGAGTGTGAAGGCAGCAGAGACGGCCGGGATGCAGGCCGTCCTGGTGGAAAACCTGGAGGCTGCTCTGCAGAAACTGTCCGACTTCACTGGAGTTCAGGTTCAGTTAACCAGTTAAAGTTTAACAGTTAACCAGTCAAAACGTTAATCAGTGGTAGCCAGAAGCTCCCGACCACTCCCAAGTCAATGATGGTTTTTCCTTAATCCATAGAGAATCCCAATAATACTAATCAAAATGTTGGGTGAGATTTATGGAACACATAAGTTCACGATACCATTCTAGATCATGATTTCTAACTATGTACTGGATCAGCAGGAAACCATAAACGCCAGTCACATCGTGAGTTGTCGAGCACCTGCTGCAGCTTGAGGACGATGTGTCCTGACGTCCACAAGTCGCTGTAGAGTCTGCCGAGGCGTTGCATCTTAAAGGTCATTCCTCAGGTCACTAGGGTTCTGGGGTTACGATCCTCTACATGCTGACTCGGCTCACGGAGGTTTTGGGAGGCGTTCAGGTCTGGACACTCCGTTAGAGGTTCTGTGGTTCTGGAGACCACAGAACCGTTAGAGGTTCTGTGGTCTCCAGCAGCCGTTTCCTGATGATGCAACCTGGATGAATTGGAGCAATGCCTCCATGGATATGAAATCAGTTGTTCATCCAGGGCACAACGACTGGATTAATAGAGTTATTCAGGTCTGATGGGCTCAGTGTGCCATCCCAAAGTGGACTTCAGTCCTGTATGGACTAGACACGGCTGTAAACACCAATAGAAGCTCATCTGAGGCATAGCGCTCCAGCTAACGCTACCTCCAACATCGCTGGTGGCCATAATTTCTGCTCAACGTCAATCGACCTCCGTCAGAATCGCACTGAGACCAACTGGATTCTTGCCCAGTGTGAACGCTCCCTGACCCGCCAACACCATGACAAACTGAGTTTTAAATGGTCTGAGTGGAGAGTTGCATTCATCGTCTGGTTCCACAGGAACATGACAGCAGTCACCAGTGGGGGGCGTAGCGTCTTTCTGTCTCTGTCTCCATGTTGCAACCTGCACATTGTTCTTAGGTTCGAAAGACAAAAGATCGGAATCTTTGTCTCACCTGACCATCAAACGTTTTCCCAGAAGTCATCTGGATGCTCCATGTGGGCGGCTGCTGAAGATGTAAGATGGATCCTCCAGGGAACAGTTCAAGTCTTGTTCTAGATACTGAAAGTGGTGACACGTCTGAACAATATGTATCGTTTAGAAATGACTCAAATTTAAGAAAATTCAAACTCTGTGAATTTGTAGAACTGTTCACACAAACCATTAATTCATTGACATTTATGGCCGTAAAGAGACGATGAGAAACTTCCAACATTGTCTGTGACAGTTTTCATATCGAACTGATGGTCAACAGGAAGAACCTGAGTCTTTGTGTCGTTGCAGGCTGTTGGGGCAGAGAGTCCTCCCATCACCTGCAGCCCTGACCAGGTGTCTCACGGATACGTCACCATCAGAGTAATGACCCTCCTCCGCCAGCCAATCATCAAGCCTAGAGAGACAGAATAATTAGTGCTGTGATTTCAGCCTGGTGTTCGGACCCACTATGTGGAGATGGGCTCCGGGCCGCCGGTTCTGCTGTGCCACGGCTTCCCAGAGAGCTGGTACTCCTGGCGGTACCAGGTGAGCCTCCAGTAAGGCAGCGGCCGGCGGTGATGTGTCGGTGTCTTCACACCTGCTTCCTCTCTGGCAGATTCCCGCTCTGGCTGCCGCCGGGTTCAGGGTCCTGGCTCTGGACATGAAGGGATATGGCGAATCCACAGCACCCCCTGGTGGGCACACACTGAAATACATCCCTGAAACTCACTGTTTAAAGTTTCATGATTGGTAAATGTTCCCTTGCAGACATAGAGGAATATTCCCAGGAGACGCTTTGCAAGGTATGAACTCACCAACATGTTAAAATGTGACAGAATTAAATCTGGAGAGTTTGATGCATTTCTCTGTCTGCAGGATCTAATCTCCTTCATGGACAAAATGGTAAGAAATAAATGACCCTAATAAAATGTTCATCGCAGGTGACTTGTGTTTCTGGTCCTCCAAGTCCATACCACAGGTCACCCTTGTGGGTCACGACTGGGGCGGTGCCCTGGTCTGGACGATGGCCCGGTATTTTCCAGAGAGAATCAGGTAAAGACTCGGAGTTCCCAACGTTCAGTGATATTTGGAAAGTTTAAGTGAAATGTGTCATTTTTGTGAAGGGCGGTAGCGTCTCTGAACACTCCCCTGTTCCCACCGGACCCCTCGAAACCGGCTTCAGAGAAACTAAAGGCTCTGCCCGCTTTTGACTACCAGATTTACTTCCAAAAACCAGTAAGTCTTTGTTTCACTGGGAGAACCAGAACTGGATCTTCTAGACCAATTCTTCCCAACAACAGTTCCAGCTTTCAATGCACAAAACGACAAATATTTGCAATTCTGACTTTAAGCGGTTGAGTGACAGTCTGGTGGAGGAACGCCCGTTGGTTTTCTGATACTGGGCTGTTCATCGATGAGAAACGACTGAACATTTCGCTCTACCATTTAAAGAACTTTAGTGTCAAAACCAGGATCCTCTTACCCAAGAGCATTCATCGATTTCCTAAAGCTGTGTTGGGCTGTAACTGAAGTTGGAGTAATCGGGTTTACTTGCATTGAAATAAATCGTTTGGACACAGAGTGTGTGGTTTGATACGAGTCAAATTTAAGTTACACTGAATTAAACCAATGAAAACATAATGCTGCGCATCAACAGGCATTTAAACGTTTCAGTCAGGACTGTTTTTAATCTGCTCTCAATTATTTAAAAACCTTTTTTACTTTTAATCAGACGTTAAACTGATGCTGGTTTCAGGAGTTTGACTCCTGTAAGGACTTTGTTTTAAAGCAGATCACAGTTGCTGCTCTCCATCTCTACTTTGTTCCATTTGATCGTTTTACTTCTTCAGTTTAACAGAAGAAAGTTTTAGAAAACTGACTTTAGAATAACTGGAAGCTCCACCTCCAGTCAGGACGAAGCGTTTCGACGTTCCTGCAGCTTTCAGACTGTTTTGGTTCCAGGGAGTCGCCGAGGCCGAGCTGGAGAACGACTTGGAGAGAACATTCAAGATTTTCTTTTCCAGCAGCCGTGAAGCCGTGAGTAGATCCAGACCAGCAGAGTCCGGTCCGGACAGATCAACCAACTCTGATGAGACCTGTTTCCTCAGGCGGGTCGTCCGGCTCTGAGCACATCGGGGGTCTGCGCTCGAGGTGAGGACGTCTGCCGGTTTAAGGGACAGGTTAAAGGTCAACCGTGGGGTCCCGTGGGTCTGTGCTGATTGGTTGGGTCCGTCTCCCCAGGCGGGCTGTTTGTGGGTCTGCCACAGCAGGTCCCTCGCAGCTCCATGCTAACCGAGGCCGACCTGCGCTACTACGTGTCTCGGTTCAGAGGGAGCGGCTTCAGGTGAGGCTCAGTCAGAGTCCAGACATTTTATGATTGACTGAAGCCTGATGCGTCTCCGCCATGTTGTGCAACAGGGGGCCGCTGAACTGGTACCGAAACAACCAGGCCAACTGGAAGTGGATGTGTTCACAGCCCACTGGGAAGGTTGGTGACAGACTGGAGCAGCTGGTGGTTCACAGTAACGTTCCTAGAGGAGGAGGAGAGTTTTCTGCATGATGTGGATGACAAACGTTTGAACGAATCCCTGTTCTCACTCAAACAATTCACACAATGCATTCATTTCCATCCCATAAACAGAATTGATCCAAACTGCAGCACCTTCAGCTCTTTGTTGAGTTCTGAACATTTTCAGGCTTTAGTTTAACTTGAGCATCAACTTCTAATCAATAACTTGTTTTGATCCAAACCTTCCTGAGCCTCAAAAGAAACTCAGTTTATGGTCATTAAACTTAATTTACATTTAACTTATTTAGTTTGATCATTTGTTGACATTAAAACAGCAGATTTTACGTCCTGATGAGACGCTGAACTTCAGGATTTAACTTTCACTTGTTTTACCTTTTCTCATGAAATGCAGCTCAGCTTCTCCACCAAAACCTTCCCTGCTCCGCTCACCTGGAGGCTCATCCGCAGGTGGATGAGCTGCAGGTGTGCTGGAGCCGGGAACCATCTAAAACCTGAACCGGACTCCTCTGGAGCCGGACTCCTCCCGGTCTGAGGGGTTTTGGTTTCTGCTGTTTCCAGGTTGCCATGCCGGCGCTGATGGTGACGGCGGGGAAAGACCCCGTCCTGCTGCCGGCGATGTCTGACGGCATGGAGGATCTGGTAAGCAGCGACCTGTGACCTCCTGAGCCGACAGGTCAGGAGGTCACAGGTCCGTGTTTCCCTGCAGGTCCCCAACCTGAGCAGAGGACACATCGAGGACTGCGGACACTGGACGCAGATGGACAAACCGGCAGAGACCAACAACATCCTGATATCGTGGCTGAGGGAGACGCTCGGGGCGGCGGGCGGCGGCGACGGGCCGCCGGCGCCCAAACTGTGACGCAGGAACACGACCAAAGTTACATTTCAAGTTTTCCTCATGAAAACGAGAGAAGACAAAGAGGGAAATGTTGGGAAGGAATAAAGGAAACAAGTTTAAAGAGAAACAAGAAGAAAAGAGATTTAGATGAATAAAACTAAAGATTTCCAAATGAAAAAACAAAGTCTTTATGATTCAATGTGTCTTTTAATCAAATATTGTTTTACATCTGCTCAGGATGTACAGTATTATTAAGAAGCTTTATGCTGATCTTTACTCAGATTCTCATTCATTGGTCGTGTTTAGACTTCAATATCAACATGGAGAATTTTTCATTTTAAGCTACGAAACGTCAGTTTAAAGAAACATCATCAAGACCTTACAATCATATTTAAACATTTTTAAAAAATGTAAAGCAAAACATGTAAAAAAAATCAGAAAATCTGGATATGTTACAATCGAAACTTTTTAAAAATCCTGGAAATTAAAAAATAAAAATTAACAAATCTGGAAAAGTTAAACTGAAACAAAATCTTTTTGTTAATCTAACATGGTAACTTTTAATCTACTTTCTCTGCAACAATATTTAAAAATATTTAGAAAAATTCACTTTTGTTCTGCAGTCAGAAAACAGACCATGAATGGATAGAAAAGGAGGAGCAGTATTTCTAAAGCGTGTGAAAGTTTAGTGGAAGGACGAGGTTGGAAGTGCAGCTTCAGGCTCCCTCTAGTGGCAGAACGGCTCACAGCTTCTTCTCCTCAAACAGCTTCTTCCAGGACGGCATGATGTGTTTGTAGACGAGTTCAATCTGCCGGATACAAAGAGCCGTTAGGCCCCGCCCACCGAGGCCCCGCCCCTCTACCAGAGACCCAGTCCCTTTAAGCTCCGCCCCCTCAGCTCACCTGCTGGGACTTTTTGACTCCATATCTGAATAGTGTGGCCTGGTGCTCGCTGTTGTGGAACAGGATGTCAAAGGTCACGTCTCGGCCCAGCATGTCCTCGATGGCGGGCTTCACCACTGAGTGGAAGTCTCTGGGGGAGTGCGACCCGTCCAGCATGTTGCTGACCTGCGGACCCAAACGGGGTCAGTCTGGGGCCGCGGACGGCCCGGCGCCGCAGCCCCAGCTCAGCTTTACCTTGTATTTATTCCCCAGCAGCTCCAGAGGATCCAGCTTGACCTCTGACCTCAGGGCACGGCCGAACAGCGGGATCTTTGTGTCGGCGTCTGGCGAATGTTAGCAAATAAAATCAGAGTGAATCAGCCGGCGCCATTAGTGAGAAACGGAGGTTCATTCAGACTGAAACTTTTGCCCTTTTGCAAAAAGCCTCAGCAGACATGCTGAGTTGTTTTAGACTTTGACTAGGCCGTTCCAACCACAGATCTAAACAAAGAGGGTCACTCTCTCTGCTGGCCAATGAAATCTTCCTAAAACTGATTTTAGAAATCCACCTAATGAACTTCGGTTTTCTGCAGCTTCAGGAGGAAAACTTGGACTTGAATCTGTTCCTGAAACATTTTCAGCTTCATTCGATCAGCAGCGTCTCAGAAAACAAGAAAGGTTTCAGATTGAACAGAAGGAAATATTTTCAACATAAAGCATGGATCAGAAAGAGCTGACCTCTGCAGGTCAGGTGCGCCACATAGGGAACGCCGTCCCGTTCCCCGAAGTAGATCCCAAAGTGAGAGAAGTATTTGTTCCGGGGATACTCCACGATGTCTCCGGGGAAAAGCTTCGGCCGCGACTGAATCTGGAGACACCAAGGAAACCCAACCGCTCAGCAACCACACCGGTCAGCATGACGGTGGCCCGGCGGGTCAGAGGTCACTCACCTTGCCCATGTCTGCGATGCTGTGCGGCTCGTCCTGCTGTGGTTCTGCAGCTCGGAGTCAAACAGGAACCGTCCTGCTGCTTTGCATGCGGCGCAGCCGTGTGGCGGTGATGTCACGGCCCACTGAGCGCGCTCGCTTCACACCGGCAGCGGCGCCGCGCCCGGCCCGCCGGCCGGCCCGGCTCGGCCTCGGCAGAACCTCGGGGCAGAACCTCCGGCCTCCTGCCGGTCCCGGGTCAGCCGGGCCGGCCGGGCCTGGAATGGTCTCTGCTCCACGAGGAACCAACATGGCCGCCTCCCAGGACGGGTGGGCGGGCCGCCAGGTGCTTCCTCAGCAGAAACAGGAAGTTGTGGTTATTTTCTTAGAGAAACAGAAACAAACAGCTGAAGCTGGAAAACCCAGTTCATCCATTTTGACTTTGTTTTGCTTCTTGTCACTGAAACAGAAGACGGAGGCCC
Organism: Girardinus metallicus; assembly: GCA_903067095.1. NCBI lineage: Eukaryota > Metazoa > Chordata > Actinopteri > Cyprinodontiformes > Poeciliidae > Girardinus > Girardinus metallicus. The sequence continues at coordinate 24,005 of CAEGAE010088504.1, read as the reverse complement.
GTCTCCATGGAAACCAGCCTCAACACACCAAGGTTCATGTCTAGGAGATACAAACATCCATTTAATCATGTTACAATAAATCTAAGATTTCATTTGAAGGTTTTTATTTAAAATTAATCAGTTTTATTGACTCGTGTCTTTAAAAATGATCCAAGTCCAAAAAGTGGCAGATATAAAAATGTTACTGAAATTCATTTCTTCCTCAAACCTCAGTCATTTGCAGCGTCGATACATAAATCATAAACTTAACCCTTTGAATGAAGTTTATGTGACCAGATCAAATGTTTCTTTACTTTTATTCAGGAGTTTTGACAGAACCAAGCAGCTGCTAACATTTTCCAGCTCAAACTGAAGAAACCTGAAATGTATAAAGTTTATTAATTAATGAGCTGAAAGTGGCTCCAAACATTCTTCACCGTCTGATGATTAAAGTTCATGAACTGAGCCGCAGGGTCACTATTTGGCAGGAAATGACCTCAGCAGACAGGAAGCCAGGCAGCACAGTAACAAAATACCTCAGTGAACTAAAACATAGAAATCATGTTCAGAAAATCAACATTTAGAGGAAGTTCAGTGTAGAAACATGAATGCTGTTCTCAAGCAGTCAGTGCAGCAGCACACCTGAGTTTACCTCTGACCTGAGCCTATGTAAATCAGTGCAGAACAGGGTGCGGCTCTTAGAATCAGGTTAAGGGAAGCGGCTTCCTGTCGGGTCCAGGCACTGCGGCGTTTGCGGTGAAGCGGCTCCGGGTTACAGCAGCTGACCGTCTGAGGTGACATGGTGACCTCCAGGGGCGTCCGGGGCCCCGGGCCCCCGGGCGGCGTGCTTCCTCTGGTGGCGCTTGTAGTTGTCCCAGTGGGCGGTGGCGTAGCCGCAGCGGGCGCAGGCGTGCGGCTTGCGGCCCGTGTGGCGCAGCATGTGGCGCTTCAGGTTCATGCTCTGGTTGCAGCGATGGCCGCAGACGGCGCAGCGGAACGGCTTGGCGCCCGAGTGGATGCGCTGGTGGCGCCGCAGGTTGGCCAGGTTGCCGCAGGCGTAGCTGCAGGACGCGCAGCGGAACGGCTTCTCGCCCGTGTGAACCCGCAGGTGGCGCCGCAGGTTGTCCAGGTGGGAGGAGGCGTAGGCGCAGTGCGGGCAGCCGTGGGGTTTCTCTGGGGCGGGGCAGGGGGGCAGCAGGGGGCGCACCTGGAACCAGAAGCAGCAGGTCAGAGGTCAATCTGGTACAACAGCCTATTGGAAGAAACAAACATAATGAGACAGAAAAATATGAGCCGGCCAGGAGAAAAGAGACGCCGGAGTCTGAACCACATGTTCATGTTATGACTTCATGTGTAGAAATCCTCTGAAAGGGTTTAAGGTTTGACTTCCTGGTTTGTTTGAAAAGTTTCCTCCTGAATGAACAGAATTAGAACTTAATGCAGTTTATTTATTTACCGTCCTGCAGCCTCAAACCACAGAAGAAGAAACTCTGGGTTCCTGCTCTGACTGGCCGGCTCTTAAAGGGCCAGTCAGAAAACGTTACACCGTGCAAAGCCTTCAGCTGCTTGCTGTTGCCATGGAAACCACCCAGCGAAAAGTTAAAGCAGAACTCACCTGTCCAGGCTGGACCTCTGCACCCCCCTCCAGGGTCAGGCCGCACAGCGGGACGAGCGGCGCCGGCACGGGGGCGGAGCCAGAGGCGGGGGCGGGGCCAACGCCAGCGCCCCTTGCTGGCTGCCGGTAGGAGCGGTCCTCCGGCGCCCCCAGTGGCAGCTCTGATGACGGCAGAGAGGAGAAACGTCTGACGGTTTCTAGTGGAGCAGCTGGGGGCCTCGGCTCTTTAAGGGGCCACATAAAGAGCCGCATCACATCCATCAGTCGTTTGTCTGAGACGTTTGTCACAGGAAGTCATGCAAAAACACCAAATAAGCGTCTGCAGCTTCTCATGCTAATGCTCCACTGGGAGCTGATCACAGATTGTCAGTAACATGGTGAAAAGCTAAAGTCATGCTAGCTGGTATTTTAGCTGCTCAGCCCGACTTCCTGATCGATACGGGGAGCGAGATATTAGAAAGAAAATTACTATTATTAATGAGAAGTTACATTTCATGTCAGACATAAAAACTTTCTGAAATTATCTCCATAAAAATCAAAGAAGGGAGACGAGATGCTCAACATCATTTCATCTTCACTGCATCAGATCCAAGATTTTATCAAAGCATTCTGGAGCAACCGGCCCTTTAAGAGCTCGGTGTGAACAGGCTGACCCCCGCTGACCTCGCTGACCCCATCAGCTGATGCAGCTGTCAGGCGTTTCCCTCCACCAGTTCAGCTTCACCCACAAACTCTCTCACTTCCTCTTCCTCTGATCGCCCAGCATGAAGCGGCTCTGATCCTGAGCGCCTGGCAGCAGGTCACCCTGTTGCATGATGGGAAACGTAGGACCGGAAGAGCTAGGCTTTACCTTCTCCGCCCTTCGTCCTCCTCCTCGGTTTCTTCTGCTCCTCCTGCGCGTGCATGCGCTGGTGCCTCCGCAGGTTGCCCATGGAGCTGCAGGCGTAGCTGCACTGGCCGCAGCCGTAGGGTTTCTCCCCGGTGTGGGTGCGCAGGTGGCGCTGCAGGTTGACCAGCTGCGCCGAGGCGTAGGGGCAGACGGGGCAGCGGTGCGGCTTGCGGCCGTCGTGGACGGTCATGTGACGCTTCAGGTGGTTGGAGTAGCGCGAGGTGAAGTCGCACAGCGAGCACGAGAACAGCCTGCAGGGGGCGCCGCTCCCGCCGACCGACCTCCTCCTGACGGCTTGGGGGGCGGAGCTCCGCTGCTCACAGGTCAGACAGCGAAGCTCCGCCCCCACAGCCAGACCCACACCTGGAGGGAAACGGCAAAGAAGAAACTTTTCAAAATGGAAACTTCACTCCAGTAAAAGAAATAAAAATTTAATTTAACTAAATTGTAATGAAACATTGAAACTACTAAAACAATTTTAATGTAGTCATTTAAATAAACTCAGCAAAATTTTTATTAAATTCATAAATGAAAATAAAAACTATGCATAAATTAAAGAAATAAAAAAAAACTACAAAATAAAATATTACAAAAGTATAAACAAAAAATAAAATAAGAGCAAAACATACAAAAAAAGAAAAAAATGAAATAAAAAACAAATAAATGTGATAATAAATAAAAATGAACGGAGCCATTTGTTACCGAGGCTCAGTCCGCAGGCCCGGCAGCACAGCAGGCCCGGCACGGTGGAGGCCGCTGGTGCTGCGGGCTCCAGACACAACCCTGCAGGAAGAGACGAGCTCCTGTCGCCATGGAAACCTCCCACCGTCCAACCCGTCCCTCCGTCCCCGCTCAGCAGGAAGTCGCTCTCCGGAACCGCCGCCTCGGACCCGACTGCAGACAGGACCCAGAGGTCACAGGTCAGATTGAGTTGTGGAGTTAAGGAGCCCAGACCAGGTCCAGCAGAACCGCAGTAAACGGGTTCTGCTGAAAAGCCGAGATTCAGAGCCGCCACTGGTCTAACTGGTGTGACTGGTGAGCAGGAAGGATGGGGGGGCAGAGGGAGGACAGGAAGTAGAGGCAGGAAGCAGAGAGGAGGATGAGATAAGGCGTCCTGAGGAAGAGCAGTAGTCTTCCTCGGTGGCAGAAAAAGGGGGGGGGTCGAGCCTCCAACCCAGTCAGACCAGTTCAACCAGTCAGACCAGCCCTGATCCCAGCTGAAGCCTCCGGTCTGGAGCAACAGCGGTCCGCCCCGGGCCGGGTCGGGTCGGGTCGGGTCGGGCCGGCACTTCCTCATTGCGCGGAGGGATTCCCGCGGACGGCGCGGCGCGGCGCGGAGCCGCAGGTAGACTCACCTTTGAGCGGCTGCGGGTGGGACTGCTTCCTGCGCGGCATGCTGGAGCCTCTCCGCCCGGGTCCCGCTCCGATCCGTCCGCCAGCCAGCCGGGCAGCCAGCTAACTGCATGTCATCATCACCCTCATCACCATCAGCTCCTTCCTCTTCCTCTTCCTCCAACGGACAGCGGCGGCGGAGTCATGGCCGACTACCGCCTGGAGCGGAGCCGCAGAGAAGCGCTTAACTTAGAGCAAAAGAGGAATAACAGCAGCTCAGCATGAACTACACTGACCATCAGCAGCAGTTTCAGTAATGACTACAAAATAAACACTTTAACAACTTTAACTTTCTCTCACTCGAGCTGTCTCTGGCACTGACTCCCAGCAAGTAGACGGAGCCATTCGGCATTGGAACCACTTCATTTCTCCTTTAAAAACACGCCTCCATTTAAAGTTGAAGCCGAAACTAAAACTTGACCCTCGAGGTTCCCGTTCGCTGCCAAACCGACCTGAGGTTCGGTCCAGGAGCAGCGAGGAGGAGGAAAGTCACGGCGAAACTTTAAATCCGCTCCTCGCTGCTCTCAAACAAACACAGCTGACACCGGCGTCTGCGACCCACGTGACCTCACTCAGCAGCAGGGCATTGTGGGAAACGTAGTTCCCAACCAGCCGGCTGTTGCCCAGTTTGGCATCCAATATGGCTGCCGTGCTCACAGAAACACTTAAAGATTTGAACACCAACAGAAAGTTTCTCATTTAAAACTCGTTAAAATGAGAAACTTTCTCGCTACAGCAGAACGTTTTTCAAATGACGACAAAATCCATCCATCCATTTTCTAACTCCGTCCCTAGTGGGGTCGGGACGGCTGCTGGTCACCTGGACAGGTGACCAGTCTGTCGCAATGATAATAAAAGGTAAAACTCATTTTTAACTTTCTTGTTATAACATGACACTTTATTTACTTGCTAGCTTTGGCGGCTACATGCTGAAAGCGAAAGCTCTGGTTGCTGCTGTGATAATCTCTCTCTTCCTGTTTAGTGTGATGTCCAAGCCAAGAACAGGCTAGTCAATAGATACTTTAAGATGTAAGTGTGGAAAAGCTTCGCTTAGCCCAACCAAAGCAGTGATAAATAGTTATGTCCTGCAGCTGTAATGAGCGGCAGCCATGTTGGATGGTGAGCTCCAGGTTTTCTATTCACAATAATACTTTTAGAAACATACGTATCCAGGTTAATTTATACATTCCAGCAACTATTAAAAACTGTTTAACAGATTAAACTCACAAAATAAGTTTTGTGATAGTTTTACTCAGCATGAGTTCCTGAGTAAAACTATCCTCACATTTCATTTCATTTCTCCAAAATAAAAATAAACTTTGATTACTACACATTAAATACTGAGATCATCACAAAGTTCTGAGAAACCATTTGGAAAAACTTTATTACCATTAATTAAACATTATTCAGATGTTGAAGCCATTTCCATTTCCTTGAAATAATTTACATGACAAACATGTTTTATATTTGCCTGAAAATGTTAATCAAAGACTAGATTGACCTTTTTACTCTGTCCTGCAGTTTTCCACTCATACACTCTCTGAAGTCCTAACAAATATTACTTCTTTTCTCTATTAAACATTTTAAGTTTCCCATCAACGTTTAGATCCTGGAAATGAAAACATCAGGTTTCAGTTTTCTGAATTTTCAGGAGCAAAACGCCAGTAAGTATGAGATCCGTGCGGGGAGAGGGATCTGGTCCAGTTAAAGTCTGGAAACAATCATACTGAACTTTCTGTGGACCTGCAGCCTCCAGGCTCCGTCCTCAGGCCTCCAGCTCTTCGTCACAAGTCAAACATGGCCTCGAACTCGTCGATCCTCTGCCGCGTGTTTCCTTTGCGGATCTTCTTGTAAGACATGGTTTTGTACTTGGACTGGCTGCTGCTTTTCTTCTCACCGTCGTCCACGTCAGCCTCTTCCTTCGTCTTTGGGGAGTTTGGACCTCCTTCACCTTTGCTTCCTTTGTCTTCTGTAACTTCCTGTTTCCTGTCCTCCACAGGCGGCGGCACGGCGGCGTCCATCAGCCTCTGATGCCTGCAGGAAACAGGAATATTGTCACTTTCTGTCCATCTATTGGTGGTCAATCTGAAGTGGAGCCGTGTGATCTGGTGTGAGAGGCTTGTTTTGTTTCTATAGACACTTTGTGTCACCAGTGTGGAATTTTAATTAGATCTTAATGAATAAAGTCAGACTGAAATCTTCATTTGGCAGGTCTGTGCTCAGCCAGTCGGTACAACGTTATGTAACGCTGCAACAGAAACAAAAGGCGCAGCTTTAAAAACATTGAAAGTTTAGACAGATTACACAGCCAGCGTGCTGGGGAGATTATCTGATCAGATGCACCGTCATCATGTTGTCGTCATGCTGAACTTTAGAGCAAATATAATATCTATGTGAGGATGACTGGCTCTCCAGCGCCCCCTGGTGTAAACCTCAATCTGATATTTCAAAAACATTGTGGCTATTTTTTTTCTTTCCTTTTGCAAATTCTTTGAATTAATCTTTCTTTATATAAAAGTCATCAACTGGACATGTGTGTAAATGAGTCTAAAACATTTTAATAACTAGCAGCATATGACTGAAGTCTAATTTCAGACATTTTAGTGACATTGTGGTTTTTGATCATGATTACAGTCTGCAGTGAAATCAGGGTAAATGTTTCTAAGCTCATTTTAGCAGCAGTCTGCTGTCAGAAGACAGTTAAACTCCGTAAATCTCTCTAGAAACTGTTTTCTGGAGTTATTACGTGAATGTGACGTCAGCTGTCCGTTAGACACATAATAGAATTAACTTGTAATGACCTTCCGTGGCCACAGGCGTCGCCACTTCACACCGAATGGAAGCTTTAGCAGGATTCAGAGCAAAAGACATTTAAAGTTTTTACCTTCAGGTGAAACGAGTCTGCAGGTTCAGTCTGCTGCTGGGAAACCCGCTGCTGGATCTGGCAGGACGTCCCAGTGCTCCCAGTGTTCCCAGTGCTCCCAGTCTTTGTTGCTGCTCAGTGGTGTGGGATAATGTTCCCACAGTGGAGGGTCTGGCTCTCTTTCTGCTTTAGAGGTTCAGGATCAGATGGAGTGAAACTTTTACAGCGATCCATTTCCAACCTCGTCTGCCTCTGTTCCTTTTTTCAGTTTTTCTTTGTTTTCTCTGCTTCATCTGCAGCTTTGTGACGGCGATCCTCTGCTTCCTGTTTTCTTTCTCCTTGGTTAGAATTTTCCTCGGCCTCAGAGCAGAATAAGGAGAATCGTTATTGTCCTGCTTCATGTTTCCATCCATGTGCATCACCTGTAAAACCTTCAGCTGGAAGTGAAACAGTTTGGATAAAAATGCACTGATCTAACATTTCAAACTGCCGATCCCTAAAAGATTCAATTTAGATTACATTTTTGAGACTCGATGAAAATTATCTCACATCGTCACTCGTGATCAGTGTTTATACGAAATGATTTAGGTAAACTTCAGCACCGCCTCCCACTGTCCACCAGATGGCAGTGTTACACGAGGAAGTCGTGACGTCATCACACTTGTTTCCTTCAGGTCAGATCAGCAGATGAATTTCTGAATATTTGAACTGTTATGACTCATCTAGAGCTTCGTTCAGCCATTTTCTGCAGACATTATTATTATTATTATTAATATTGTGAGCTGAACTGAGGAATCGGTACCAAACGTAACTCTAGTTTATCCAGTCTGGACCTGCAGGTCTTCAGTCTCACACAGAACAAACTTTATTGGATCTGTTAGTCAGTGGTCGATGAAACTGGTTCTCTTGTGTTTTGATGGATATTATTTGGTGTTTGTATTTTTAGGGGGTTTAACCCTGTCAGTGCCAGCGCTCCACTGGTCCCAGTGTTACCAGTTACAGCAGCATGTGGCTCTGAGATGTGACATAAAAAGCAGCTTTGTGAGGTCAGGTTCTCCTCCTCCGGCTATAAATAGAGCAGAGATCTGGTCTGGGTGTGATGAGCGGCGAGGTGTTGATGGACTCGGAGAGTTTGGAGCCTGAAGCTCAGTCAGACGCTCAGCTGTGAAGCAGAAAGCCTGGAGGATTTTCATGCTCATGTAAATTTCATCAGGAGGCTGAATGTGAATCTCCTGGATCTCGATCAAACCAACATCCTACATCCACTAAAACGTTTCCTCCTTTTCAGGCAAATTTGAGGCGCTGCTCAAAAAAATGAAAAATGCAAGTGAATGTTTCTAGGAATATTTATTAAAACACTGAAATTAAAGTAGTTTCACCTCGTCATAAGAATATATGCACTAAAGGGGTTTTGATAATGGTTTTAAATGTCACACAGGTGCAAAAAAAGAATTAAATACTTTAAATAATATCACTGATAACATTGTGTGCAAATATTTCCTCCTAATCTGAATATTTCAATACTGAATATCAAGGCTCAGAAAAGACAGCAGAGTAAATGAATGCTGTAATACCTCGAGGTGGCCAGTAGGTGGTGACGGTTACTCAGAGCCTCAGAGGAAAGGGTAGGTTAGCGTTTTCCACCTGGTTCTCGTCCGAAACCAAAACACCAAACTGCGGCAGAGCTGCGACCTCAAAGCTCTCATTCTTCACATCCGAAGACTTTTCTCCGCGCCTTGGCTCCCTGCTGCTCCCTCCAGGCACGGAGGACTTCGTCGTCCTCGGCCTCCGCGGCGGCCCGAGCCTGGATCCTCCGTCTGGTTTGAGCAATGAAAGCCTCAACATCCTCGTCCTCCTCCTCGTCGCTGGCGTCACGCCTCCCTGCGGCTTCACTGCCGTCGTACCTTGAGCGATGAGCGAATCTCCGGTGGGGCGAGACGCTGACCGTCCCGTCCTCGCTGGACCGACCCGCTCGTCTGTGGGACTGTGTGAACCCGTTGCAGGAGTATTCAGCAGCTTCGCCTGACGGATCTTCAGCGATCCTCGGCTGATATCTGGAAGTCACGCCGAATGCTTCCTCATCGTCTTCTTCAGCAGCAAACGAGCCTCTGTGATCAGAGAAGTCAAACTGGGAAGCGGAGGCATCCAGATCGTCGTAGGGATCCTGAGACGGATCAACTTCTGCACTTGAGGACAGTTTGTCTGGAGGAGGTCTGACACTTCTCAGCCAGTCGTCAATGCTGGTGTTCCGGTCTTTCTCTATCGCTGGGTTGAGATTTAGGCAGCCGGAAAGACCGTAGCTTCTTTTGGGTTTCTCCTTTTTCTGTGTTTCTTTAAGAAACTCTTCCTCTTTCCTCTTCCTGTCCTGCTCCGCATCCTCTTCTTCCTTTAGTTTCTTTTTCTTGTACAGCGTGCTGCGTTTGTTGTCTTCCAGGATCTTTTTCTTCTCATAGGTTTCCCCCTTCTCCCTCATTTCAGATTTGATCTCCTTCTCTATGGCATCCAGTTTGCCCAGGTTGACCTGGTCTTGGAAGAGGCTGAAGAGAGGAACGCTGGTTGTGGTGATCTTGGTTTTCTTGGCGCCCAGAGCGGACCCGATGTCCGACCCTAGAGTGGAGCGTCGTCCACTCAGACCGGACATGCTGCTGCCACTGGAGAGGACCGACGTTGCTCTGCCGTGACCCTTTGATAGAGTGCTGGAGTAGGACGCCCCACTGACCCAGGAGGCCCTGTCATCCTCTGCGCCGCGGCCTGTTAGCATGCTAGGCGCCGCTCCAAAGCTGAGCTCAGATCCAGCACACGATGGAGGAGGCAGGCTCAGTTCGCTCTGCTTCTGCTTGATCGTTTCAGTCACAACGTTGGCGATCCAGCTCTGAATACTGGCGAGGTTGACCATGGGTTCACCTGCAGGCCCTGGCACAGCTGGGACTGGGAGGACTGGGGGCAAGGGTTGGCTGGCAGACTGAGTGGATCTTGTACTTCGAGGCTGTGAAACAGAGGACATGGTAGACGACCTGCCACTCAGCATGGACATGCCGTCGTCGTTGGCGACACTGGGCGGGCCGGTGACCCCGGCTCCTGCCCAGAAGGCGGACAGAGGGATCGTCCCGCCGCTGATGCAGCTTTCTGAATCCCACCTACACATGGACTGACTCTCCTCCAAGGTTTTCTTAGAGCGCTCCAGAATCTCTTCACGTCTCTGCCTTCGTTTGATGGTTGCCGAGTCGTCCACGCGGCTGAGCTCCAGGATCTCCTCCGTGTTTTCCTCACCGAGTCGTTTCTGTTGCCGCAGTTTCCAGGCCTGGTATGCCGTCAGATTGACATCCTGGAAGGACGGAGTCTTACTTTCTTCTTCTCCATCAGCTGCTGAACTTTTCTCTCCATCCTCTCGGTCTTTTTTGTTCCAGCCGAACTGGATCCTCTTGATGCGCCAGCGCTCCAAAGGCGTCATCTTCTCCTTATTCCTCTGGCAAAAGTTGTACGTGGAGCTGGTGTCAGAGAGGATGCTGTCAACCTCAGCATCAATGCTCTTGTTTCCACCCTCCGTCGCTGTGCTCTCGCTACCTTCATCGTCCTGTGTCTTGCGATAGCGTGCCGCGGCTTGTTCCTCGATCTCTTTGAGTCGCTGCTTCCAGAGGTCAGAGTAACTGGTGCAGCTGGAGATGGACATGGCGTCCGAGGAGGGCCTTTTGATTCTGTGCGTTAGTCTCTCTTTGACAGCTCGGATGTCCTCGCTAGTGATGCTCTCACCGTCGTCTTCCTGCCTCGCTGCCTTGGAACGGCCGGCGCCGACAGAGTCCTCCTCGCCATGGAGCTGGGCCTCCCACCACTCTTCGCTCTGGTACTTTTCATTTCTGCGCTGCCACTCGCGGATCATGCCGTCCAGGCCGTCGTCGTCATCCTCAGCTCCGTCTTCCGTGCCCATCTGACCCGGCAGGTCAATCTCCCGGTGACCCGGTTCCTGATCCCCGTTGTGGGGCGGCCCGTTTTGCAGCGCCGCAGCTGCCGCAGAGGAAGCGATGCTGCTCATCACGCTCTCTCCGTCTTCCTCCTCCTCCATCATGATGGACTGCGCCTTCACCTTCACCACGCTCCGCTCTTCCTCCCCATCCGTCTCTTTATCATCATCACCCTTTTCTTCACCGAAGATGCATGCGCGAGCGCGAGCATCGATCACAGAGCACTGGCTGAGCGTTTCATCGTCGTCGTCGCGTTCCTCCATCAGCGTCTCGTTGAACTCTCTCAGCTGCTTCAGGAAGCCTTCGTTGGGGTTAATGGCCCGTTTCTTCCTGATGGCGGTCAGCGCCTCCATGATCGTCATGTTCTGGAAGATCATCAGGTAGGACGCCACCAGAATGGCCGACCGGCTGACGCCCATCATGGACACAACCAAAACTTTTCCTGCAAAACAAACAGATTCTGAGTGAGTTTTGAGGACAGAGAATCGTTCAGTTGTTGTAGAAAAACAGCCTCTGAAATGTTACCGTCTGCAGCGAACCGGAGGCTGACTTTCCTGAGGGAAAACTCATGAATAACTACAGTGGACATCATCATCATTTTTCCAGGAACTATGATCTGCAGGCTCATAAAACATTCCCAGAAACCAAGTTATAGACATTAAAAATATGCTATTCTGGATGTCTTAGTGCGTCAGTGATGGCTGCTGCTCAGGGACACACAGATAAAACTCTGCTTTCAGCTCAAAGGAATGAAACAAGTGCTTTGTGTTACAGGCTTCAGGGAGAAATGAGTGAATAAAATTCATCAGTAATCCTCAAAACACCTCAGAAATCCAACAAACCAAACATCTGAGGATTTTGTTGAAGCACTTCATTCCAGAAAGAGGGAAATTAAGAAAAGTAATGAATTTTAAGTCCAATGACGTCAAAGTCTAATTTCACATGGAGTCGAGTTCTGTAAGGAATAGGAGAAAAAGCAGAGGGTGAAGAGGAAGAGGCTTCAAACCGCAGGAGAAAGGAAGCAGGTGGTTACTGAGGTCAGCCGCAGGACCTGATCCCATTGGCCGACAGACCAACCAGTGAGGAACAAGGACTCTGGCAGAGAGTCTGCAGGTTCAATGAAGAACGTCCAATGGATCCAACCTCTAACTCAACCGGACCAGGAGTCAGACTCATGTTCAGGTTCATGTTCTGGTCCTGGTTCTGGTCCAGACTGACCTTTGTGTGTGAGCAGAGCCTCGTCCAGGAACTCTGCGGTGGGTCTGAAGTGCGCTGCGATGTCAGCGTCGGGGAAGTCGTCCAGCTCGATTCCTCGGTACTGGATGTTCATGTTGGCGTAGAAGGCCTGGCTGGTGTAGACGCCGGTACCGTGGGCCGTGTTCAGGATGTGCGTGATGCCCATTCTCTTCAGACGGGCCTTGTTCACCGCAATGGATCTGAAACAGAAGCACAACTCTTGGATATTGAAGTTGAAGCCAATTACATGACAACACTCTGCACTCACTTCTCGGCGATGTGGATGTTGGGCCAGACTTCGTCCACGGGGTTTGCAGGCGCCTCCAGGCGGTCCTGGACCACGGCCCTCTGGATGTCCAGCACACAAGGCGTGTTGTAGGGGCTGCGGTCATCCAGCATGTCCCGGACCCGGTTGTACAGGTCCTCCACCATCAGCTGCTCCGCGGACTCCAGCATGGACTCCGGGACGCGCTCGGAGCGGGCGGCGCGGGGCGGCAGCTCTAGGGAGGATCGGCCGGTTATCACAAAACAACCGAGGAAAAACGACTTTCAGTTTTTACTTTACATTGTAGAAAACTCAAAAAGTCACTCAGTTTTTAGATGGAAATGCTGAAACCTGGAGTGAAAAACGAGTCAGTGACTCAGGAACCGAACACACTAAGCGATGAAAGAAAAATGTGCGTCCACACAAGAAGAAATGATGTAGTAGGTCAGCCGGGCCAGTCAGTGGCGCTGTAACGCTGCCAGAGAGTGGCAGCGTTGCCTGATTGGACCGTGGTTCAAAATTTACGTTTGTTTTCCCAACATTTGATGGGTTCTCAGTGTTCAGAGGAACAACGCCGGCACATTTGAATAAAATACTGAATTCAGTTTAGACTTTTATTCTGAAATGTCTAGAATCTGTTGATGGTGACATCATCAATGTTTAGTCACTGGTAACCAAGAGGAAGTACAGAAATTCCAGAATATATTCATGATTTAAAATAACACAGCAAAGTGCTATGTCTGTACTTTGACTAGGCCATAGTTGTTTTGTTCTGCTGATGACCCAGTTTGGACCAAACCTCATCCTCCAGAGAAGAGGAAGGTCGACTGAGTCCGCCATGTTCCTCACACTGCCACCACCAACATGGTAGCTGGCCTTTGACCCCACATGGAGCCAACGGCTCAGAATCTGGTTCGGGTTCTGATCCTGGTTCTGGATCAGGTTATGGGTTTTTTGAAAAAACGTTTTTGCTTTAGGATGAGGTAGATGTTTTTAGTTTATTTTGCTAATCTGATCACATGACCAACGGGCTGTTGCTGCTGGCGGAGAAGACAAAGACAGGAAGTGGCAGGAGGAAATGCCGCCATGTTTGTTATTGACCGATCATGTGAACAACCTTGTTCACAATACTTAAAGCTCAGCAGCGATAATAAAAGATGTGAATTTGTTGCTTGGTTTTGTCATAAATGGATCTGGTTAGCATGTTAGCGTTAGCCATGCGGCCCAGAGGGAGGGAAAGCTCTGCGGCTGTCATCCTGTTTCTGCAGACGGAACAAGAATCGTCCATTAAGCTGTCACCGGGCCGACGGAGCCGATCCGACAGACCAGCCATTACAGTCACTCTGCCGCGCCGCTAACCGGGCCACCGCCTTCACCGTCTGCATGACAATGAGCAGAACCGTCTGTCCTCGTCTGACCCTGCAGCATCACAGCTTCATCACACTTCAGAATCGCCATAGAAACGCTTCAGAAACGTTCCAAAGTGTTTTAAAAACCTGCAGAAGCAGCAAAAGCAAAGGAGTCGGACCAGCAGCCGCTGTCCAACGTGGCCTCTGCTGGACGAGCAGCTCAGGACTTGGAGATACCAACATGGTGGTGGCAGCATCATGCTGTGGGGATGGTGCTAAATATATGAGAGGAGCTGAGAAGGTCGGGGCTGGAGGAACAAAACATCCAGCCTACGCTAAGGCCTAGTCAAAGTCCAGACCACATGTGGACTTTGACTAGGCCACGTCAGTTCCGTCTCACCTTCACCGATGATCTTCTTGGCAGCGACGGCCGACGACAGATGGATGGGCTCCATGACGATGGAGGAGGCGTCAGAGAACCTGGAGGTCAGGGAGGTCATGGAGAAGCTGGGGGAGGAGGAGGAGGAGGAGGGAGGAGGAAGAGGAGGAGGGAGAGGAGGAGGAGGAGGAGGGAGAGGAGGAGGGAGAGGAGGGAGAGGAGGAGGGAGAGGAGGAAGAGGAGGAGGAAGAGGAGGAGGGAGAGGAGGAAGAGGAGGAAGAGGAAGAGGAACTCAGGAAGTTCAGGGACAAAAAGATTCAATTTGTCCAGAACATGAAAAATATAAAAACCTTCAGATTTCTGCTGAATTATTATCATTATTATTATTAGCAATAATTATTATTATTATTACACAATATAATAATATTAATAAAAGAATATTACTATTAACAGAACTGCTAGAAATTATTATTATTATTATTATTATTATTATTATTATTATTATTCGTCAACACCTGGATTCCTGCCGTTACCTAGGAGACGGGCAGCGCAGGTAACGAGCCTGAACTCCCCGCACCTCCCTCTCCTCTTCCTCCTCTTCATCAGGGACCGCCTGGTCGCTGCGCTCCTCGCTTTCATTGGCTGTCTCCATGGCAACCAGGATCCCGCCCTTTCAAAACTGATGACAGGAAAGTGATTTGATGACGTCACTGCTCATTTTCCGTGCTGAAAGTTTGGAGCTCAAATTTAATTTCTTAAAACCACTAAATTATTATTTAATCCGGCAGAATATAAATAAATTAAATGTCATTAATGTCATAATCACATGACATTAAATATGTCATGTGATTTATTTATATTTATTATTAACATAAATACATAAATACATAAAGCAACAACATGAAAATGAGGATTATTTATATTATATTTTCATATTCTTATATAAACAAGAGAAATAAAGTATTTATCAACAGGATAAATTAAATAACTACAACTGAAAAATATATTTTAAAAATACAAAAATAAAATGAACATTAAATACAAGAAAGAAATGAAAACTAATAAGAATCCGATGAACCCGTCCGAACCTTCCCTCTGGTTCCGATTGGACCGCTGATGGTTCTGTCCCAATTCAGACCGCCCAGAACCAGAACCGGTCCGCCTGTTTAATAAAGTGCTTTTGGACCAGAACCGTGTTCGGTCCGGCCGGATCCGCTGTTTGTCCTTCCAGAGTTATTTTAAGCTGCTGACAGCTGCAGGCCCGACGGCAGAACCGGGCCTGGACCCAGCAGCTGACTCAGAACCAGGACCAGGACCAGAACCAGGACCAGAACCAGAGGGACAACAGGTGACGCTTCACCTGAGTGGGTCTGTGTTTGTGTGTTTCTCACCTGCGGTGGACCGGAGCTGCTCCTCAGGACGAACCGAACCGAACCGGACCGAACCCCCTCTGACTCTGTGGCCCAAATTAGCAGCGCTGCTCTTCCTCCTCCTCCTCCTCCTCTTCCTCAGAAACTCAACACCAGCGGTTGTATGTCGTCACTTCCTGGTTCCTGGCGCTGATTTCAGGGTTCCGGAAGTCCTCAGGGGAATGAAACCTTCAGCTAATCCAGATTACAGTCCAGATTAGAGTTCAGATTAAAACCACAAACTGGATGTAGAGTTTCTGCTTGAGTTTGGCTTCATGGCAGCAGCTGGAAGAACATATGAGCCTAATAATAACTATCATAAGTTACTTTTATTAGTTTTAATGGTCATTTTCATAACTGATGGTTCTTCCTGTCAGACTGTAATCTTAACCCGGTTTCCATCAGATTAATGTTCCATGAAAACATTGATGCTGAGTGAAAATATGAAGATTAACTATCAGATTAATAACCTGAAACCTGGAAACAGCAGTTTGGATGGATTTTACACTAAAACGGCATTTTGATCACTTTTTATAGAATCGCTATTTCTATTGAAGATTTAGTTTTTAGCTTTTACTAATGACGATGATGATGATGATGATGATGATGTCACTCGCAAGATCCTGTAAAAACTTCCCTACTGTAATCAATGTCTTCAAACAGCAGCTACCGCAGCTAAAGACGCGACAGCCGCAGCTAAAGACGCGATAGCCGCAGCTAAAGACGCGACAGCCGCAGCTAAAGACGCGACAGCCGCAGCTAAAGACGCGACAGCCGCAGCTAAAGACGCGATAGCCGCGGCTAAAGACGCGACAACCGCGGCTAAAGACGCGATAGCCGCGGCTAAAGACGCGATAGCCGCAGCTAAAGACGCGACAGCCGCAGCTAGAGACGCGACAGCCGCAGCTAGAGACCCGATAGCCGCAGCTAAAGACGCGACAGCCGCAGCTAAAGACGCGACAGCCGCGGCTAAAGACGCGACAGCCGCGGCTAAAGACGCGACAGCCGCGGCTAAAGACGCGACAGCCGCAGCTAAAGACGCGACAGCCGCGGCTAAAGACGCGATAACCGCGGCTAAAGACGCGACAGCCGCAGCTAAAGACGCGACAGCCGCGGCTAAAGACGCGACAGCCGCAGCTAAAGACGCGATAGCCACAGCTAAAGACGCGATAGCCGCGGCTAAAGACGCGACAGCCGCGGCTAAAGACGCGATAGCCGCGGCTAAAGACGCGACAGCCGCAGCTAAAGACGCGATAGCCGCGGCTAAAGACGCGATAGCCGCGGCTAAAGACGCGACAGCCGCAGCTAAAGACGCGATAGCCGCAGCTAGAGATCTTCTACATGAGAAAGTGTCTGATTGTTTAAGGATTACAATCTCCACAGGG
The DNA here is from genome assembly GCA_903067095.1 of Girardinus metallicus. Lineage (NCBI taxonomy): Eukaryota > Metazoa > Chordata > Actinopteri > Cyprinodontiformes > Poeciliidae > Girardinus > Girardinus metallicus. The sequence goes on along the minus strand of CAEGAE010088504.1, from coordinate 7,285 downwards.
TCGCCATGGCAACCGACAGAAATCTCTGATATTCCTCTACTAAAAATAAGTTGCTGACTTACCTGAGAGGCGTAGTTGTTGAAAGTGAGAGGCAAACGGAGGCATGGAGGTGAGAATGAGCAAACTTTATTTACTCTGATGGAAAAACACTTTGATCTGTAACACCGCTCTTCAGAGGAGGTGAAAGGTCAACAGAAACCCTGAAAACAGACAGAGAAACGCTTCCAGGTCCACAAATCAACGTTACGTCATTATCACGAAAAATAAAAGTCTTTTTCTCCAGGATCAGACTCGGGTACAGTTCATTTAGACTTTAGGGTACTTTCAGTTCATTTGATCCAGGTCAAGACGATTGAACATTTTTACTTATTGATCACTACTGTTGCATTGGCACCAAAAGTCACCATTCAACTTACAATCAATACATTTCAACAATTCAATAAAATCAAAACAAGTCCAAGAGTTTTTATTGCCTCAAACTAAAAGATGTTTCAGTGACAAACTACGAGATATTTTCCCCGCCACGAAGCGACACACTTCCTGTTGCAACAGGAAGTGTGTCGCCTGCAGGTCATAGCTTCCTGCTATGACCTGCAGGCGTTTGCCCATCAGAAGCTAACAGAGGAGACGAAGTGGTACGAAACACCACTGAGAGACAAAAGGCACAACGAGAGACGAGGACGACCACAGAGAGACAAAAGACGCAGAGACCCAAGGTCAGGCTCCCCTGGTCCTTCACTGGGCTCACATCAAACACCAAAAGGTCACGGGGTCATCTACGAGGTTGTGCTTACAGTTTTTAACCAACTGGAGGAATGTTAGTGGCTCTGCTTTTGTGCACGAAGGAACATTTGGCACAATTTTCTAAAAATACTGGGAGCAAACGCTAAAAATACTGCAGTTCGATGGTTCTGACAGAAACGGGCCGGACTTCAACACATGGACTGGACCAACAGGTCTGCAGTGGGTGGAGCTAACATCAACAGCTGAGGAGACCAGCTGTCTAGAGGTTTATGTCTCTGTTAAAATATTAAAGCTCAACATAAATTACGGCTTCCTTCTGTTGTGATTTATCAGGAAGGACAACAAAAAGCAAAGAAAATACGGAAGGACATAAGGGACAAAAATGAACAAATAGCAAATTAAAACTCAAGATGGAAACATTTTCCATAATTATTCTTTCTTTTTCCAAACAAATCCAGACCTGGAAACAATAAAATCCAGTTCCAGACTTTCCAGACTGCAGGAACCTGGCAGCAGAGCGAACCAGGAAGTAAAACCGATGAAGCCCCGCCCCCATGTTCCTCCTACTTTCTGCCAGACCTTGTTTCTGTCTCTTCACGCTGTCTGAGGGTGAATGGAGTCTACCTGAGATCGGTCATGGAGCGCTAAACATGCTATGCTAACAGTCACACAGAGCTGCAGTGGTTTCTTAGAAAAATAGACGTGTGCTGTGTTTAAAGAGGCAGCTAGCTTTACACTGCATCGGAACAGAAAGACACAGGTTTGACTACAACTAATAATAATTCAGTTCAATCATCATTTTGGGAAAACTGGGCATCGTGGAGATTTTTAGCGGTTTTATGGAACCTGCTGGTATTAAAAGCGATAATGACACAAATGGACCTTATAGGCCCACTTAAAATCCTCTCATGTTCTGAGTAATCACCGATTCACATCCCTGCACACGGATGATTAAGGAGTGAGTGTTTCTGAAGAGTGAAGTGGGAATAAAATAAGGTTTTATCAGAGCGAAGTGTGAGTGAAACAACAGGAAATAAACCCAGGAGGTTTTGGACGTAGAGAACCAGAATCCTCTCCGACCAGCACCGCCACTTCCTGTTTCCTGAGAAAGACGAAGCTTGAAACCCTGAAGTATCCTGGCCCATTTCAAATGGACTACAGTACCCAGAGTTCACGGCGATGTAGTCCACACTCCTGACCAGTGTGGCAAGTCCATCTCGCTGCAGCAAACAGGAAGGGGCGGGACGGACCGCTGTCAGTCTCAGACCTTATTTGGAAACTGGACCATTGCACTCCGGAAGTGAAGGGGGCGCTATTTCCTATATTATCCGCAGCGTCCCGTTTTGATTTTCTTTTGAAATCTGGGATATATTTTCACCTTTAGGAAGAATTTTCACTCTCGGCATGTATTTGAACTTCTCTCTCTTATTTACTTCAGCGCAGCTCACAGTTTTTAAATTCTGTAGCTTTCGGTGTAAATCTGCTCCTTAGTCGCATCTTTTCGGGCTGCTACTGCCTCTAGTGGTGTGGGGTGGTAGCACTTATTAATTCTGGCATTAGTGGAACAGTAAAAGATAAATTCCCTCACAAAAGAACATACCTTTCCATTTTCTCAAGGAGGTAGAGCTAATTACAAGACCTGAAAGTGGCTCCAGTTTGACTTGATGGCCGACCTGTTGAAACTGAGGCTGATCTTAAATACCTCGGGTCGTTCCTGGACAGTCGGCTCAACTTTGCTGAAAACACTGATTATATTTTTAAGAACTGTTCTCAGAGACTCCACCTTCTAAGAAGACCTGGGGGTCACCCGACTGGAGGTCGTGTACAGCCTCTAGTTAGGTAGAGGGCGTTGAGTTAAAATGTTAAAGCTTAACATTCTAACTTAACTTCTAACTCATCTCAAGTTAAAACAACATTTTAACTCAGATATTTATAATGCTTAAAAGTATTGTTTGTCATTTAATTAGCCCTACATCCTTAAGAAAATGAAAAAATATGGTGTTTTATAAGATAATTTATCTTTTACGGTTCCGGATTGCCGAAATTAGTAGTAAATAATAAAGACTTTGTGCTATTCTGATTTAGTAATGTAATTAGATTAGTTGTGTTACCACCCTCACACCACTAGAGGCAGCAGCAGCCCGAAAAGATGCAACTAAGGAGCAGATTTAGAAATACACAGAAAGCTACAGAATTAGTTATAAACTGTGAGCTGCGCTGAAGAAAATAAGAGAGAGAAGTTCAAATACATGCTGAGGGTGAAAATCCTTCCTAAAGGTGAAGATATATCAGATTTCAAAAGAAAATAAAACGGGAGACCGCAGATAGTATAGCAAATAGCGCCCCCTTCACTTCGGGAGTGCAATGGTCCCATTTCCAAAATCTGACAGCTGTCCGTCCCGCCCCTTCCTGTTTGCTGCAGCGAGGTTCTTCTTGTAGGTAGATTTAATACTTCCTATAGTTAAACTGCCATTAAAATTAAGAAGAAGAGTTCAGGAAGTCCAGCTCCTCCTGGGTGGATGTGACCAGAACCAGAACCAGTTCAATGTCTTGTTATAAACTTCTAGTTGGATTAAACATGAATGCATCAATAGTTGTGTTTTTCACACCCACAGTAAACATGGCTGCCAACAGTTTCCAACGCAGTCTGAGCTTCTGCGGAGCAGAACGTTGGATTGGGGACAGAATGACGGATCAGAACATCTCTGATCCTTTAGCTGGTGTCGTCCGGGCTGACGGGCAGCAGCGGGTCGGCGGCGTCGCTCCTGTCGTCGCCGTCGTCCTTCGCTGCGTTCTTCCGGGCCTGGTACTCGGCCAGCCTCTTGCTCTTCTTCTCCTCCTCCTCTCGCTTGGCGGCGTCCGGACCCGGCGGCAGCAGGAAATCCTGGCAGTATGGCGCCGGCAGACACGGCACCAAGTGGACCTCGCCGCTGTCCCTCATCAGCTGGACGCAGGTGTAGAAGTCCTGGACCGGAGCGCGGGCCGGATCTGGAGCGGAGACGGAGGCGTCAGGAACGCCGAGGCGCTCCATCGTGCTGTAGTCAGACCCCGGAACGAATACCGTCTCGGGCTGTTGCCACGGAGACGGCGAGTCCTGCAGCGCAGCGAAGGCCTCGGACGGCATGGCGCAGTACGGCGGCGCGCTGCGGACGTACGGCGACGTGTTCTGGATGGGAAACAGGTTCTGGATGGCGACCGGAGTTCCCCTGTCTCTGTCCAGGACGCTGCAGTCCCGCGGCGCGCTCAGGTAGATCCCGTCAGCGCTCACCTGGTCCCACACCTCCATCGAGTAACTGGGAGGCCGGTAGCCGTGGAAGTTACTGAAGTGACGGTTGATTTCATCAAAGTTCCCCTTCTGGGGACAGAAAGACAAGACAAGGAAGGGCCAGGGTCAAATCTAGGAGACAAAGAAGAATAACGCTACTACATTTCCCAGGATGCATCACCTTCAGAAGCAGAGGGTCAATGCCGATGATCCGTGGCTTGGGAATGGGCGGCAGGAAGTAGTCTTTTATTCTGGAGGGACAAAGCAGAATATGGAGTGGTCTTCTCTCCAGAGCGGGAACAGGAAGGTGGCGCCCTCTCTGGCAGCACCTTGACATTACAGCTACCAGCAGGAGTCTCCTCACCTCCTGCTCTGAGGAATCAGCCAGAAGGCGACGACCAGCAGGGCCACCGCTCCGACTCCCACCACCAGAAGCACAACCAGGACTTTACCTGCACAGAACATTAACCCACTTCAGATTTAGAAATGGCTTCATCAGACTCAGGCTGTCGCCATGGAAACCCCGAATCATACCTGCAGGCGGCCTGTTGGGGACGCTCACGAGCAGCGCGGCACTCCATTTGCTCCACAGCCGTGAGTTGTGGGAACGGCAGCGGACCCGAACCACGTAGTCGCCGGGTCGCAGGCCAAGCAGCTCCACATGCGGCTCCCGCAGAGGATGCTTCACCTGCGGACAGAAACGCCGCCGGTCAGCCGGTTCACCGGAACCACCAGCCATCAGGACTTTCACTGCAAACATGGATCCTAATCCAAATTTGTGTATTAGGGAACCCAGATCCTCATGAAGACAGGAGGAGAGACAGAGTTCTTCAGAGCTGGAGATTGTAACTGAAAACTCTCTTTCTCTCTCCTCACCGGTGTGAAAACTTAACCACTGGGTCTCTGTCTTTCTTCAGACTTTAGGTGTTTGAACCTGACACGGACCCAACCGTCCAGAGTTTGGTTCTACCGGGTACTGTTGGGTTTAAAGAGGAACAGAGACCCGCAGACTCGGCCGCGTACCTTCCAGTTGTCGTCCTCGCTGATGCGTCGGTACTGAAGCTCATACACCAGAGTGATCCAGCCATAGCGCAGGTCCTCAGGAGCCGGGTACGTCCAGGACAGCAGCACGCTGTGACCCGCCTCGTCGCCGCCGGCGTCCGTCAGGGAGAAGCTCAGGTTGACCGGAGCCTCCGTCTCCACTGGAGGACAGAGAGACTGCATGAGGAGAGGCCTGGAGGACCAAAACACCTGGTGTCATGTTGACCATGAGCCAAGGGAACTAACAGAGCGTTGTTATCCACCTGCGGCAGGTAACACGGCCCGATCCTCGTTAGACCCTGGTTTTCCTGCGTCTACTGCCTGGATTTTCTCTCCCTGCGTCTTATGACTCCAAGATGTCAAAAGATTATTTTATTCTTAACTTGGTCCATACTTTGTGAAATTGCCGTTGACCTTCAGGAGCAAATGAAACTGACTATTTATCCTGGAGCTTGTTTGGCGTCACATACTGACTGTCATGTGCTCCGTCTAACCAACAACTAAACCGTTGCTGCTTGTTCTCCCTGTTCTAACTATTAAAAGATCAATTATTCAGTGATAATCTGTGTTTATGCTCCATCTGAGTCGAGACGTGAACTCAGAGGTCAGGCTGATGGTGGGAGGCGCCACATTTACTGGATGGGCTCCAACATGAGGAGACGTGACCTTTCTGGGGCCGCCTGATAAGAAACGTCTGAGACAAGCTCAGAGATCACCATGGCAACCACACGGCAGCCGCACGGCAGCGCTGATTAACCTCACAGACGGCCTGTGACCGGTCCAGGAAGTAGACCGATCCCAACGACAGCAGGCTGTCGGTTCCTGATAGAGAGATGAAGCTGCAGAGGAGGATGACGAGGATGACGAGGATGATGAAGGATTTAACAGAACCGATCGAGAAAAGTTCAGGACGAAACCAGAAGATTTCAAACTGATTTATCCCACCAGGACAATAACAATAATTACTATTGTTATTGATAATAATAACACATCCTGCACTAAGAACTTTCTGCTTCAGGTCAAAGGTCATCCAAGGAGCGGATCAGGTCATGTACCTGTGGATTAGACCTGCAGATTAAAACTTTCACATAAACTTCAGACTGAAGGAGAGAGGCTGTAAAACGGTGGATTATAATCTGGAAATATAATCCTGGATTAAAATCAATAGCAACAGCATGGACTCATGCAGGAAAAACTATAATCCCCACTGGTTATAATCCAGTCTAATCCAGTCACAGTCTGGTCCTTACTGGTTATAATCCAGTCTAATCCAGTCACAGTCTGGTCCTTACTGGTTATAATCCAGTCTAATCCAGTCACAGTCTGGTCCTTACTGGTTATAACCCAGTCTAATCCAGTCACAGTCTGGTCCTCACTGGTTATAATCCAGTCTAATCCAGTCACAGTCTGGTCCTTACTGGTTATAATCCAGTCTAATCTGGTCCTCACCGATCTCTACCACGTCCAGGCAGTGCTGCTGGGACGTGTAGTTCCCGTGGGGCGTCATGGCCGTCACCGTCATGCAGTAGTACTTCCAGATGAACGTGTGGCTCTTGTCGAAGTAGCAGCTGTGGAGACCGCCGGACGTGTAATCTGGACACTCGAGTTTGGGTTCAGTACTGAAAGGCAGAGGAAGACGGGGTGAGTCCAGATAATCTCTGGTTGGAAAGTTTTTGTTCCTCCAGCAGGATGAGGTCAGATTCTCTGAAGGTAAAGACGCAGGCAGCAGATTAACAGATTACGTTTAATCCCACAGAGACAAGCGGCTGATTCTTCAACATGATCAGTGACAGAAGATAAAATCCTCTGCAGTTTTACAGCCGACTCAGCAAAAGCCGTCAGATTTCAGATCACAGATCGATTATAATTTCATCATTTAATCCAGAGCAGCACCAATAATCTGATATTTACAACCTGCACAAGTCAACAGGGGTGAGAGGCCGAAACAACCCAAAATAATCCATAATCCATCAGGAACCAAAACCAGAAAAATACTAAAAAAAACTAAAACTGACCAAAAACCATGTGAGAAACTAAAAACCTGGACAAATACCACCAAAATGGACTAAACCGGGAACCAGAGACTAAACCGGGAACCAGAGACTAAACCGGGAACCAGGGACTAAACCGGGAACCAGGGACTAAACCGGGAACCACGGACTAAACCGGGAACCACAGACTAAACCGGGAACCACAGACTAAACCGGGAACCAGAGACTAAACCGGGAACCAGAG
>CAEGAE010088495.1:0-24018 GCA_903067095.1 Girardinus metallicus | reverse complement strand
GGATGGATGGATGGATGGATGGATGGATGGATGGATGGATGGATGGATGGATGGATGGATGGATGGATGGATGGATGATGGAAGAGTAGGGCAGGTGGGTAATTGGGCAAGCATGAAACTACTGTCCTCCAATCACTTCCCCCATTGCAAAAAAGGACAGAAAAGTTGTTTGTTATGAAGGACAAAGTAAAACCTGACTCTAAAAGCCTTCAGATGTACTGTTCGGGACAAATTGACACACACATTGCATCCTACCCAATCAGCAATAGCTGCATCTAAATCAAATCTGACAAACCAATTATACTATACCTATTTCTTCCTGTGGTCTCTAAAGACATACCAACTTTTCATATATTTCAGGGAATTCAGACATTTAACTTGTCCTTCATTTTACCCTTCTTGCTTGGCTGCTTGGCTCATTTCTGTTGGCGGCTGGGGCATTTGTCACAGCGTGCAGCTCAGCAGCACGGCTGAGCATGCTCTGTGCAGTCACAAACCATCAACACATGTTGTAAGCCATTTGAAATGGTGGTTTTCAGAGAGCAGTGGAGCGCTTGTCATGTTCTGTAAGGCCCATTAACGCATTCAGACTTCAGGCTTTTTTTTTCTTTCAAAAACAGTCTAAAACCTGAGGGTTTTCTGGAAAATTGAAAACTGTCCACTGAAACCTTTTATCTTAGCCTTTGAAGAAACAAAGAAATAAAAAAACATGAAGAAGGTCAACCCTTTGGCTTTTGCCTGTATTGGATATAGCAAAAAATCTGAGAACAATCTTACATCAGGCCTGAGATCGATCCATCCATCCATCCATCCATCCATCCATCCATCCATCCATCCATCCATCCATCCATCCATCCATCCATCCATCCACCCATCCATCATCAGCTTATCTCACAATCAGGTTGTGGCGGCAACAAGGACACCCTTACTTCATTCTCCCTAGAGACACTGTACAGTTTGTTCTGAGGAGTCCCTGGTCGTTCCTAGGTTTGATGGGAAATATAGTCCATTCAGAGTTTCCCTGGAAAACGTCCAAAGAAGGCATTAAAAGGACTTTCTGATTAAATAATCCTTTTTATTTCAAAGAAGCATTCTCAGACACAAGCCTTGTCATTGAATGAGGCAACAATGAACGTGCTTGAGAAATGATTTGTTGGTTGGTGTTTATTAACTTTACATTATAGTTTTTTCCTCTGTATGGTACATTGTTGTCTTCGTACCAGTAAAGGCAATTATGGCACTAGTACCATTTCTCCATCCATTATCATTAACAAAAGCTATTTTTAGTTATTCAAGCTAAGAAGAAGCAAATAATGAGTGCAAGATCAAACGATGCACCTATACTCAGTGTAATATTCTGCCATATGTTAATCCTGAATGCAGTAATTTTGCTGTAATTTGGATGGGTTCTGTTGCATTGATGCAGACATTTGCTGTCATTTGAAGTGTTGAGGTATAAAAATTAAACCTAGGGTTTAGTTTTTACACTAAACCTGGAGTGTAGTGTAAAAGCACTAAACTCTATGTTAGTGTTTGTTGGTTTGTAAGTCAGGATGGAGCATTCATGTGAAGCTCCCATCAGCATCTCTTTAAAGTCCTGATCCACATATGATGGGATTTAAGAAGAAGGTCGTCAGAACTCATGTTGTATGGACAAAGAAAACGTCTTTGGAATTCAAGCAAAATTTATTTATTTCTTTTAATCAACCCCTTTTAAAAAACAATGAGACCTAGCCGAAAGCTAGAATGAATGGAAACTTTTTTTTTTGCAGCCTTGTAAATAAGAGTTGAAGCAATCGTCAACGCTCTGTACTTTGGGTTAATGCTAAACTATGTAATAATAAGTTACAGATTCACTTGTGGCGTCAATGTTGCAATAAGAAACCTTTTAAGGATAAACTCAGTCACGATGATTATTTTCCATTGGGATTTAGAGTAAAGTTTATCCTTAATTTGCCAAAAACAAACACTTTTTTGCAGCGCTGCACACAGTGTGTACCAACAAGAAGAGCCATCAGGACTCCAGACGGCATCAGCAATCAGTAATGGCTCTCTGTGGTGTTGGAGTTCAACAAGTCCACTAAAATCATTTTATATATTTTTTACCTACACTGCTTGTTAATCCATTAAATGAGATCAAAACTGTCTAATATCTTACTGTTTAGAGTATGTCTTTGTCAGCTTCGAACTTTCTAGTGATTACCCCGTATTTATGAGTTTGTGTTGGACTGTTGTATAAACTGCTAGTTACAGGCACTGTAGTTTGTGGTTGTAACCTGACAAAATGTGGGAAAGTTCAGTGGGTATGAATACTTCTGCAGTTGCAGGGTAATACCTTTGTCATCTTGTTGATAACACCTGGGGCTATTTAAAAACCTAGAGGAGGTTCACTTTATAGCAGATGAAAGCATGATATTCCTGGGAAAATCCAGGGAAACTTTAATAAACAAGCCAATTAGACATCACGGAGAGTTGTTGCAAACCCCTATTTTCTCCCAGCATGTGCTGCCTGAGCTTGGCAAAGACTGACATTGACATTAAAGAAGAACTTCATCAGAAGTCCTAATGGCATGCAGGCTTATGAGAGCCTACTGACAAACAGGAAGATGCATTTCTGGCTGTGGAAAGGGGAAATCAGAAAAACAGAAACCACTGATAGCTGCGTTGGTAAAAATGATACAACATTAAAGCACTTTTCATTTTAATTTGATGTTGGATTGACACACTGATTCATCAACAGCGTGCCTAAAGTGTAGAAAAGGGAGAACAGAAAATATGATATGAATGTGGGATGGCAAAAGATCCAGATTCACCTGCTTTAAATAATTTTTTTTATTGCTTTGTGTTTTTGTCTTTGCAGATATTGATGAATGCTCTTTCGACCGTGCCTGCGACCACTTCTGTGTCAACTCTGCTGGAAGCTTCCAGTGTCTCTGTAATAAAGGCTACGTCCTGTATGGCCTGGCCCACTGTGGAGGTGAGCCAACATGTCTGTCTGGGGGGGCAAATCTTCGTGCTTTGTCTTCAACCCAAACAACCTTTTCTAATCCTTTCATGTCTAACAGAGAAAAAAACGATTCGCATAAGGTATTAAGCATTTTCATAAGCTCTATACATAACTACACTCCACTGACCTAGATGGAAAATCAAACTGAAACAAATTTTACCCAATCTTTTTGAAAACACTCATATGACAGATAATTCAAACACTTGCCATCCACCGGCGATGCATTTTAACTATTTTGATGGTATCTCATTTTCCATCACTGTCATCAGGGCTGCATTTATAGCTTCCAGTTAAATTGTGTTTTATGAATACCTCAATCTTATGAAATCCACGCATTTTCCTTAACTTTCCTTCCTGATACTTTTTAATGCACTGCTTTACAATGAAAGTCTTCAAAACCATCTTCAGTCCTGACAGTGTCGTCCCATGCCTTTATGTCAGCACATGCAAATAGGAAAACATTCTTTACACCAGAGTAATACTGCAGTCTGAAATTAACATTCAGTTAAGAGAATAGATGATACTTTGGAGAGTCTGCAGAGATTATCTGGGGTCCACTAAGAATGCATCCTGATTACCCAGTATGGTGGGCGAGTGTTCCTTAACTGTTTTGCTTATGCAGAAAATTTGTAGTGATTGTTTGGATTCTTTTTGTTGTGGCATCAGAAATCTGGGTAGTTAAAGGTTTTTGGAGGAACTGTTTTTGAAGCAGTGACAGTTTAGTCATGACATGTAGCCCATGGTTATCAGATACACTGAAGAAGAACTGGTCATGCTACCCTCATGTCCGAGTTATATCCTTGTCAGTTTTACAAAAGGTAGGCAATGCTCCCAGCAAGTTGATGTAAAGATCTCACCACTTCATCTGAAATACACTCTGTTTCCCAGGTTATGGTACATTTAAAGACAAAAACAGAACCTCATTCACACACTTTGACACATTTTATCCCTTGCAACCTTTTGCATGTTGCAGAACTTTTCACATAATACAGAGTCTGATAGCTTAACTTCCAAAGTCTTGACAGGCAACCTGGATGACAGAAAATCCATAAAGTAAATGGCATCTAGCTCTACATCTGTGAGTTGAAAACTGCCTGCTAGGGAGCTACAAATTGAATTGAAACAATACTTTTATCTCACATGGCTATTACCCTTCACAGGACAATTTATTGTCTTAGAAAGCTGACACTGAAATGAGCCGAATCGGACATCACTAATACATCACATTGATAAAACTTTAGCTCCACTGATGTCCTCTACAACTCAGGGAGAGGCATATGTGTTCACCAAGTATGTTAAACATACATTCCTTTGCACTGATTTCTTCTAATTATTTTATTTCACTGACCAGTTCTACTAATATATTGTTGTATTTATTAAATTCATTTAAATCACCCCAAACATTGTGGATTCAGGTAAAAAAAAAAAAAAAAAAAAAAGACCAAAATGCTTCAAAAACATAGAGGCCATGTTGTTTAAAGTTTAGTGTTTCAAGAGTTTGCCTTGAGATGAGAAAAAGTTTTCTCTGCATTCACACACAATGCTGTATCCAGGTTTTCAGGTTTATTAGGTTCAAGAGACGGGAAGCTGTATTAGCTGTCAGCTCTGGGAATAAATGCCCCTGAATTGGATTTGCGAGGCTTTTTCTCACCTGATGGACGGCGATCAGGGCCCGCTGAGCTGCTGAGAGGAGTAAAGATGGTCTCAAGTAAATGGCTCTCCATACTATTGTTGAGCGAGCGGTTGATGAATGATTTCCCCTCGCTTTTCAGCACTGCTGTCACAACTGTTAGATAACCTCTGAGATTTATGGTGCTCCCAGTTATACTTCTCTCATTCTTCTGCACAACTAAGGTTATGTTATTTCCTATGTAATTTATGAGCTGGAATACGGCTGTACAGGAGAGCGGCGATCTGTGTTTAACAATAGTCGCCTTTAACAAAGCTAATTTGGTCAGTGGTGTTCTGTCACCAAGTTTCCTTTTGCACAACAGTTCAAGCTCAGACAGACTGGATGAAGACGGAGAACACATTTTTAAGCTTTGCCTCACATTCTTAACTGAATTTAAGTCTGAATTTTGACTTTGGCTTTTTAAAATGTAATTATCCTTCGCTCTAAATCCTCCCATTGCTGCATATGATCTGTAATCCAATAGATTTTCTGCCAGTATTGCCTTGTTCAATCATTGCTTTCTGAAGAGAAGCATTCCCACAGCATGACGCTGCCACCAGCAACTTCCAGTGGATAGTGTGTGTTAAAGTTGATGCGCGGTGTTACTTTCCTGCCACACATTCAGCTTTGAATGTTGTCCAAAAAGCTCAGCTTAGCTCTTATCTGATTTGAACAGCTTCTTGCACATGTTTGTTGTGTCTCCTATAAGGCTTGTAGCAAACTTTTAATGGGGATTCTTATGGAGGCTTTCTGCTCCCCAGCCCTTTGTAAGGGACTTACCAAAAGCACAACTAATAGCTGTCCTGTGGACAGATTCCCACCTGATTTCTCCAGCTCCTTTCAGAGTTACGATTAACCTCATGGCTTCTTCTCTGATTAACGCTCTCTTTGCCTCTGCCCGCCAGCTAAGGTGGATAACCGTCACTTGTTTTGTTTGCAGTTTTTCTGTCCGCTTACCGATTTTTAAATGATGGATTAAACGGTGCTCGGTGAGACCTACAAAAGATTTGAGTACTGGTAATCCTGCTTAAAACCTCTCCATATTGTCATCCCTGACCTGTCGAGTATGTTACTTGGTCTTTATTATGGTAATTGTTCATTAACGTTTTTCCCAAACAAACTTTCACAGGACAATAGTATTTATACTGAGATGAAAGCACACACAGGTAGGCTCTGTTTACTAGATAGGATCTTCATTTTATTTAGGTAAAGGGAGCTGAATACACTTTAAAGCATAAAATAGCAATTAGATACATTGCGGTATGTGGTTGTAACGTAACAGTTTGTGATTTGCAACGCACTGTTAATAAGAAAATTGCTTAGGTTTTGATTAGGATGTTTGGTTTTTAAAAAACACTTTTCAAGTTCTTGAGGTTTTTAATGAAAACACACAGGAAAACCCTATTGAAATTTAAATTCGATGACATTCTGATGAACTCACCTACTCATCCAGAAACTCCTATGTCTTACACTTGGGTGTCTGAATGTCATTTTATCTTTCTTTTTAATTCGGGGATTTTTCCTCCCTTGGCTTGTCTCAGCACTGATGAACATGCACACAGAGCAGGAGAAATGTTAGAACGCAGCATTTGAGGATAAAAGAAGTCTGGCAGATGAGCTCCTGTTCCATCAGATATCCATTAAAGGTCTTTGTCCTTTAAATTGAGTGCTTTGATGCAAAGGATGAACAGCACATCCCTCACAATGTTTTCAAACAGCTCTGCCGGTTGATGAAGTCATCATCTCCTTCAGAGAGGGAAGCAGCAACACAGGCTGTTTTTATCTTTTCACGGTAAATAATTAAATGAGACAAGGAAGAGCTTTTCATATCAGCAAGCCAGATCATCAATCACGGCTATTATCTACGTCTGTTTCCTTATGTGTGCGCCACTTGTCTGCGGCCTGCTTAAAGAGCTCGGCTTATCCCTGCGAGCCGATTCTCTGTCTGGCCCCGAATGCAGCCAGACTCCATCTGGATCCCGGGTGCTTTTTGCGGTTTTAGCTCAGCATGTGTTTGAAAAGGTGATTATAATTTACTGCTTACCACACGTCTTCCTCCCCAAAGAGCCCGAAAACTTCTGACCATGAAATTGAATGTGGGTGACATCAAAACAAGAATTCACTTCTGTTTACATGCAAACACATTAATCTGCCATGCATCCAAAACCAACAAGGAGAACTGAAGCAATCATAGAAGAACTCCTTACAACTGGAGAAAGCCTTACTTTGTACAAGATCTACTGCTCTGGTGATGCTATTTCCTAATACTTCGCTTATCATTATTTTTTCTTTCTTTAACTCTGCCCTTTTAAAAATCAGTTGTGCCTTTTAGGTCAAATCTGTCATGCTTGTTCACAAAACGTTTCTGTCACTGTGTCTTTTTGCAGATATTGATGAGTGCAGTATCAATCGTGGAGGCTGTAAATACGGCTGCATCAACACTCTGGGGAGCTATGAGTGTACCTGTCCGTCTGGATACAAGCTTCACTGGAACAAGAAGGATTGCATTGGTATGGGACAACAGTGCCCCCTAGTGGCTTCTTTAGGAATATGTGTGTGTGGGTGCGTGTGTGGGGGTGTGTGTGCCTACTGTTTAACCTAAAATTGTTCAACCCCAACAAAATACCCAAGCTACTAGTATAAAAAGTTTGACACAATTGATATTATGAGTGGTTTCTCCAAATTGAATGCAGAGAGACACTTTTAATGCCTATTGTCATTTCTAAGTTGCTCAACTCCTTCATATCAAGCATTTTTAGGACTTAGCAGAGAAACCTTTTGCTTTTGACACCTGCTTGAAATGTGATTCATCGGCAGATATGACCTTCTGGCAGCGTTCCTAAAATATATTGTTCCATAACTCAGGATTCAATATCTGAAATTGAATTATATTCCTTAGTTTAACAGCTTTTTCAAATATTAGCTACACCTTACATTTTTGAAATAGTTTAAGTCAGGAAGCTATGATGGCCACTCTATTTTCTAGGATGTCCCATGCAACCATGAAACCACACATTTGCTTTTTCTTCCACATACTTCAGGTTTCTGGTCTCAGATGAAGCAGCCTCAGAGCATCACTGAGCCACCACTATGCTTCACAGTAGGCAGGGTGTTGTTTTCAGCATTCACCTCCTTCCACTGAGTTTGACTTATTGCTGCACATAATAGCAGCCTTTTGGCTAATGCAAGCTGAAACTTCAAGTCTTTCTGCAGGTCATAGAACGGTTTTTGACCACCTCCTTCTTATGGAATCTGGTGCCACAATGGCTTCCTCTTTCTGCCACCAGGTGGTGCACCTACTGCTAATATGACAGTGAAACGTGAACTATGCTTCCAGCTGAAACTATAAAAAAATCCAGGGCCATTTTTTTGTATCTGTTCCTTGGTTCCTTGTTTGTGTTTGTGAAAGACAATAATCCCTTTTCTGGATTTTTTTTATTTTTTGCACAATTCTCTTGACTTTGCATCTTTCTAATATCCAATGAAATGTTCAACAGTCCAGGTGTTTGAAGTGTTTTGTCTCAAGGATGTCTGATGTAACTATTGAAACCTGTGATTTGCCCTATCTCCATCTCTGAGTGTGGAGTGATTTACGAGTGCCTGTTCTTACAAAGTATTCACTTCTGGGCACTGAATAACTCTGAAATTGAAAATATTCACTAAATGTATGATCTAGTGTTGAATTTGAATGCAATCCTTGAATTATGAGTTCTTTTGGCTAATTAAAATATTTTTGTGCAATTTGTTTGTTGCAAACGCCTCAACAATTTTGCATTTTGCTGATAATCTGATATGTTGTGGGTGTCAAATAATTGTAGCTGCAACTACAGCAGCTGTTGTGCAGTTTTTGACATTTACCTGTTAGCTTTCTCTCTTGTAGAGCTGGTGAAATGTCCTCCTGGACTTGTGGCACCGAAGGCCACCCTGACCTGCAGCAGGACGGGCAAAAAGGAGAGCTGTTCTCTTACCTGTGCTTCCAAGGCCTACTATCTGGCAGGTATGTATCACACCAAGTCAGGGCAAAAAACAGCAAACTGGAGACATTTGACCAACAGTTCTTGCTCTGGCACACTCTCTTTCAGGGACAAATAACAGCTACTCAGTCAGCTGCGGCATCCCGATTCTCACAGGCAAGCCCCCTGCAAGAATCAATTCCAGCATCATTCAAGGCTGCGTAGGTTTGTTATCTGTTGGTTTTTATTTAAAATCAAACCCATATCATTAACTACAGCAGCACTGGTTTCCATCTGATTGCTGGTAGCAGCATGATGCTTCAGTGTCCTCCCACCCACCAGGCTATGTTTGTCTGTAGAGACTTTGGCGCCTCCAGTGAAACAGAAGGCTTCTTTCAAGATTAAAAATGCCAAATGTCACCTGCATCCAAAGCTGACGGGCAGGACTGAGGACAGGGGACGGACACTGGGACCAGGTCAGTCTCCATTAATGTCTGTTGTGCCGTACTGCTGGCTCAAGATAAAAATTTTACCAAGCCGAGTGACAAAAGAGTCCCAATTGGATACTAAAATAAAGTTAATATCTGTACCATTTTAAATCATATATGGTTTAAAGTTAAAATTATTTGTCGCAGATTGTAATGCGCTGGACCCTAAATCTCCATTTTCCCATGTACACATGCAATCACAAAAACAGAGGTTTCTCAAATCCCCTCTTTGGTCAGAGTTTTTAGCTAGTTGAAAGGCCAAAGTGTATAAAATGGTTGCAGTTTTCCAAGACATCTGTCTCTGTATGGACCAGTCCTTAGAGTGCTGCTCCAGTATGGGGTTGTCTCAGTTAAGTTGAGGTAATCATGCAAAACCTACAGCAAGATGCATTGTTAAGAAAAAAAAATATGTTGACTAGTGTTTCAGTGTTACTGAGAGGAATCTACAAAGCAGGTCACCTGACGAAGGCAGAACAGAAACTGCAGCAGCCAATATCATCTCTCCTTCACAGTGAATGTCATTTATAAATGATGGAAGACCTAGATTGTTTAGGGAAAAATTAAATGTATTAGATTCCAGATAGAAGATGCACTGCCTTTGGTCCTTTTGTGATAAAGTTATAAAAAGTGTCAGAATTGTCTGATTGAACTTAAACTTAAATGGTGTACGGTGCTTCTTCGTGGTTTTCAATAACATTGTCTCTGCAGGAGGGGGGCAGCCTTGCAGCAACTGCCAGGTAACATTTGTTAACCTTACATGTGACTCCTCCAAGAAAGCTAAAGGGCGACATGCTCGCAATCCCTCTAACAAAGGAGTAACACGCATCACTTTGGAGCTGGAAGCTGAAGTCAAACCTGGAGACACGACAGGTAAGTCATCTCACTACCGCTCTATGTTGATCCTGTTGTCCAGACAACACGTTTCATCATTACTCTGAGTCACAAAACATTTTTAAATCAATGGTTTTTACTGACCAGGAAGCTGCAACCTCAGCTGTTTGCGACAGCGCATGGAGAAGCAGGTGAAAACGTACATCAAGGCTCTGAAGAAGTCCATCAACCAAGAGCGCTTTCTGATCCGCGTTGCTGGTTTGGAGTATGAAGTGGCCCAAAAGCTTCCTCAGGCTGCACCCATTCAGGACCACTGTGCCCCAGGCTGGGAGCGGGTCAATGGCAGATGTGGTAAGACTGGACTAGTAAACTCAATTAATTCTTTTTAATGCTGACTCATCTCTCACCTGCGCTACTTTTTTATGTTTTTTTCCCAGTTATGTGCCTACCAGGATCCTACTACCACGGGGGACAGGAGCGCTGTGTCCAGTGTCCGCCCGGGACTTTCCAGGAGAAAGAGGGCCAGCTGGCCTGTGACCTCTGCCCTGGCAGCGATGGACATGGGGCTGTTGGAGCACGAAACATCTCCTCTTGTGCAGGTGAATTATACTGAGCATCCATCTCATCTCATGCAGCTTATAGAAATGTCCAAACAATCATGTTCTATGATCCTTAAATCAAATGCAGGCCAGTGTCAGACTGGTTACTTTTCCAGCGATGGCTTCAAACCCTGCCAGCCGTGTCCTCAGGGCACCTACCAGCCAGATCTGGGAAGGACACTTTGTTTCCCCTGCGGTGGAGGCCTGAGCACAAAGCGGGAAGGTGCCAGCTCCTTTCATGACTGTGAAGTCAAAGGTCAGATTTGTTTTGAAAAATATCTCAAATATTTGATTTTACTGAATCACTACTTTGATTAATCGTGATTAGTCTTATGCATTTTTTAATCAGCACTAATATTTACATTATTTACGATGCACCTCGATTTTCAAAGGATAATGCGACAAAATAGAAACAATTTCTGTGCATAAATGAAGTTAATTAAACTAATTTGATCAGAATTAATGTTTTTTTTAACTCCACCCTGCAGTCCAGTGTTCATCAGGCCATTACTACAACACCACCGTCCACCGCTGTATTCGCTGCCCAGTGGGGACCTATCAGACAGAGTTCAGGCAGAATTACTGCATCACCTGTCCGGGAAACACCACCACTGACTTTGATGGGGCCACAAGTGTCTCGCAGTGCAAAAGTGAGTTGGAACATTAAGACCTAAAATCTTCATATGTTTTTTTTATTATTATTATTTCCAAGAGCTACAGTCTAACCTGGCCTGCTTTTGTCTGTCTAGACAGGCAATGTGGTGGTGAGATGGGCGAGCTAATGGGTTATATTGAGTCACCTAACTATCCTGGTAACTACCCTGCTAATGTGGAGTGTATTTGGAATATCAACCCACCAAGCAAGCGCAAGATCCTGATCGTGGTGCCGGAGATCTTCCTGCCTTCAGAGGATGAGTGCGGCGATGTTCTGGTCATGAGGAAGAACTGTGAGTTTTCTCTTTCTGGATTCATTAGCATTAATAGAGGGCATAAATAATATGAGGAAGGATTGTCTGTGCTTGTGCAAGGGTCAGCGACATCCATCACCACCTACGAGACCTGTCAGACATACGAGCGGCCCATTGCCTTCACAGCTCGCTCCAGACGTCTGTGGATAAACTTCAAGTCGAATGAGGCCAACAGTGCCAGAGGTTTCCAGATTCCTTATGTTACCTATGATGGTATGTAGCATCCTAATTCATCTTAGTAGACAGTTACTTCTGCAAAACATCACATACAGTTAAACCCAAAATTATCCTTAGCTCTAGGAAAATTAGGGCTTAAAGTAATCTTTTATTTGATTAACATGTCTTTTTTCTGACTGGAAGTAACAATAACATTTTAGAGCAGCACAGTGAGAGTCCAGACTGAATCTAATGGTGAATCTGTGGAGAGAGTTAAAGATTAGGGTGATGGCAAGGAGGCCTTCCCACTACAAAGGTTATGGGCTCATCGCCAAAGGTAAACTGTCAACATACCAGCGGAACCATACCATTTTTTCGACTGAAAGAGACTCAGATTCCAGCATTGGCTTCTGCAGATGATCAGTCCCACTGCATAGCTCACAGGATCCAGGGGATAAAGACAAATCCAAAAATTCTTTGGTTAATTCCAAAGTGGCACAAATAAATTTTTCATATTCACAGTGTTGTGATTGGTTAACATCCTATATGTACATCTATTAATCTATTGATTTCTAAAATGGAGATGCTAACCTGCGGAAATGTACAGCTGTGAAACCGAAGAAGGTGTTAATCTGTTTATCGTCATGACATACTTATGATTCAGTGTAGTTTTCATCACAAGACATGATCTGAAACATCCCCAGCTAAAAGGAGCGTCTGCCTTGAGGGGAATTGCCTATGGATTATGTTATTTAAACAGCTAAACGCGTTATGGGTTGCGTTGATGATCTTGTGTGTTGCTTTTTTTTATTTCAGAGGACTATGAGCAGCTTGTAGAAGATATTGTGCGAGATGGAAGACTCTATGCCTCGGAAAACCATCAAGAAATCCTGAAGGTCTGTGCCATTTTTTAGGTGTTAGTCATTTGTTTGTACATGAAGCAGTCAGATTTAGGATGATTCAGTTGAGCTGTGAGTTTTATTAGCGGAGTTTTAATCCCAAACGAAACTGCCCTCTGTGAACAAAATCTAAGTTGAATAATATGGAAAATATTTGTCAGCATTGTCATGATAGTTGTGTAATTTGTCTAAAGTGTCTTTTGGAAAGAGTCACACTCCCTTGATATTTTTTTTTTCACTTTTGTTTACATTGCTGCCGCAAACATTATTGTATTTTATTGCCGTTTTACGTCAGAGACATACTCATAGTAGAGTGGAAAGAAAATGATACATGATTTTTGATTTAAAAAAAAAAATACAAATCTGAAAATCAGTGTTTTGTAGAAACTACCTTTCATCAGTAACTTTGGCTGCAAGCCTTTTGAGGTGTGTCTCTACCCGCACACCTAGAGACTGAAATTTGAAGCCATGCTTCTCTGCAAAATAGCTCAGCCAGATTGGATGAAAGTGTGAGTCTTTACTGCAAATTCTCAACTGGATTTATTCGTGGCCTTTGACTGGGCTGTTCAAACATGTGATTACGCTTTGATGTAAACAATTGAGCTGTAGACCTGGCTGTATCTCTGCAGGTCTTCTTCAAGCCTTGTCCTGCATTTAGCTTAGTTCATCTTTATATAAACGCTTGAGGAGCTTTACTGCTCCTGCTAAGGAAAGGCATAGGATTCCCACAGTATCATGTTACCACCACCGTGCTTCACCATGTAGATGGTGTGGACAGAGTGATGTAACATGTTAGGTTTCGACCTCGCATAAACTGCACTTAAGAATAAAATTCACTGCTAATAAATTGGTTATTTGCAGTGAATTTTATTCAGGGTATTCAGAGTAAAAGGTTGGAAGTACACGCATTCTACACTTTTCAGCTGTGTTTTTGTGAAAGTGATTGTCATGTTCCTGCCACTTCACAAAACAAAGTCCTGTGCTTGTAATGTGACAAAATTTGAAAAATACTCAAAGTATTAACACTTTTCTAAAGAACTGGTCAATTATGAGGGAGTTTTTAATTCATTAATGCAGAAATTATGTTTCACACCTGATTGTTGTTTTTTTTTTTTCTGCAGGATAAAAAACTGATTAAGACTCTTTTTGATGTGCTGGCCAACCCAAACCACTACTTTAAGTACACCACTCGGGAGTCCAACGAGATGCTTCCACGCTCCTTCATCCGTCTCATAAGCAGCAAAGTGTCAGCGTTCCTGCGGCCATACAAGTAAAAGCCTGCAGCTGCAGAGAGGTACCGGATTGCAACACCCACCCCACCGGCCCAGCCCTTCTCCCTGCTCCTCTCCCGACATTCCCTGCCACCTTTTAGGCCGCAACTCTTCCAGGACTTCTTAACACAAACCCTATGAGACACTTCACTCAGCAGACCTGAGAAGTGCCCGAGATGTCGTAACCCCGTTTGCTCTTTAGGTTTATTCTGTCTGTCTCCAGGTCTGTATTCCTGCGCTCTAGCATTTAGTGGGAATGTTGAGTATGTGAGTGGTTTCTGTTGTGTTGTGCAATGGAACCACATATATAAGGGGAGAAAAAAAGCTTATTTCAGACAGTAGGAGTGTTGTTTTGTGTGTGCGGTTTGAGCCTGATAGAGCTTGTTATTGTGTTTGCTCCAGTTCCTACCATTAAGTGTTTGACTGTTTGTGTTGTGTAAAAGTGTTGTGTAACTCTGGTGCCATCGTTGGTGTCTGAGCGCTGTCCTCCAGGAGGAGCGGTCGTTTAAATCCTGAGTTTTCCAGCTCCTTTGAAGCCCGGCTGTATTTTTGAGCTCTTAGAGCCTTTTCCAACTGTTAAAACAGTTCAACCGTGTTTTGCTCCATCTGTTTAGACTGTACCCATGTTTCCCAACCTCTGGGTTATTCCTTCTAGTCGTTTTTTTTTTTTTTTTTGTTGTTCCAAACCAACTACAAAGCAAACACAAAAGTGTAGTTTGTCATTCCATGGAACCCAGCGGACATTCGGGAGATAAATGATCGTGAGAGATGGGATGATGTGATGTCTGGTGGAAACATGTTTCAGAGAGTGAGAGTAATGTCTCTGTGGGACATTATGTTTGCTGCTTCTTTTTAAAAAGGTCACTTTAATTCTTCAGTCTCATTGTCTTTCTCATGTACTCTTCATACTAATATTCTGTAGGGTTTAAAAAAGGGAAGCTCAGAATCCATAATAATTCTGTTTCTTTTACAAGCATTAAGTTGATAATCTCTCATTACTTGTCTGTGGATTTATGAATATTTTTGTTTTTGTTTTTGGTCTTGTAAATAGTGAGATTAATCTAGACGAGGGTTGAACTCTTTAATCCTGATTTTTAGGTCCAGCACAATACTTCCCAGATCCAGTTGTTTCTCCGCCCCTGAGGTCCCGCTAGTCTCAAATCCAAAGACACTCAACACCCCCAACTCACTCTGTGTCCTGTCCCAATGAAGACAGCTCTTCCAAAGACCGTTCAGATCGGGCAGCTAGAGTACTTTCCTGCACTAGATTTGGAACCGACCGTCCCTTCTGTCTTTTTTTTTTATTAAAGTGCAATGAAAAAAGAAAAAAAATGGTTCCTCTCAGTTGCGACCCACATGAAAATTTGCTAAATATTTTTTGGGCAGTGGTCTTGTTGAGACCATTAATCATCTATTAATACTATTATCATCGATTCATCATAGGCAGAAATTATTTAGGCGTAAATGAAAAAAAATAAAATAAAAGTAGCTAAATGTGAAAAAAGTAAGAATTGGGTTTGTACAGTGAAACAAATTTTAAGAGTGACTAAACAGGGTAAAATAATTTAAGTCTAGAGCAAATCTAACACTTCTGGCTTGTATAAGCCTCAGCCAGAATTACCGTTTGAGGAAATCTTCTCATTTGCCTTCTACATGAGATTTTACAAAAAGAAAAGGTTTGTCTGATATTGGACACAGGATTCCTACACATTTTTATCTCAAAATGCCATACTTTTCCAGACTCACCGTTCCAAATTTTTTAATTCTTTGTTGGTTCAATTTTAAAGCATAAACACAAAATTGCTGTTGCCTGGAAAAAAAAAAGTATGGATGAATAAACATACTGAGTTGAATACCACTGTTAAGTCGATGGGGGATAAAGTCTGAAAATACACATTTGTAGACCTGACAAATATTTTCATTCAATTCCAGATGTTTTTCCAGATTGTGTGGGAACCCTGTGTACAAAAACATCATTGTCACCTCTTAAAAAAAAAAAAAAAATCACCTTTTGACACAGACTAATTGGTGTGCTGAGTTTGGGGTAAATGTCACTTTTTTATGACCAGGCACTTCCTGAGCTTCTCCGAGTGGGAAAACCTTAGCCCAAGATTTAGGAGGCGACGCCCCTCAATCATCATCACTTTAAACAACCTAGGAACAATGAATAAATGGCTCGTCAACACATGACCCTAAAAATCCACTGACCTGGACATTGATAAAGAGAAAGAAAACTTGCCCTCCTGTATGTATGTATTTTTTCCCATTTTTGTAAATAAAAATTAGTTTGTTAGGACACTATATCCCATGGACCATACTGGATTAAACAAAGGGAGTATGCCCTCACTGTCAAATCGGAGGGTATTGTTGGGTCAAATCTCTTATATCAGTTTATAATTCTTCCTATACACATTTCACTTATACATCAGACAGAATATTCTCTCATTTTGGTGCGCTCATGTGACCCACATGCACCCTCTCTTCCTACCAGAAAAAGCTTCTTTCCTGCATCCTGTTATTGTTGTTGTTGGTTTTTATTGAGGTGTTGCCTTTAAAGCAATAGTTTGCTATGATGTATTGGAGTTTGATAATGATATTTGCACTTGAAATGTTATTGCTCATGTAAAGAAATGTCTGGTTTTTGTATTGTCTTTTTAAATGAATGCAATTTGTGTTCTTTTTTTTTTTTCTTGTAGCTTGTTTGTTCATAAGATGCTCACTCACCATTTAGTCTATAGAGATGATACATTATCAGCAGTTTGGAGAAAAAAGATGGAAAAAAAACAACTTTGTACAGAGGGGAATCAAACAGGTTTACACTTGTTACTGCCCAAGACACTTATTAAAAATAAACATACTGTACTTCAGCTTCCTTTTCAACGTATTTAATGTGTTTGTAATAACTGTACACAGAAGCAAAAATATTAAACAGTGCATTATTAATGGTTGATTTTAACAGTAATTATGTTAAAGGTATTGATAAATGAGTGTGTGAAAATTGGATTTATAAATGAATATTATAAAAATCAAACTTTTGCCAGCAGATTAGCCCTTGCTCATTCCTGGAATATAAAACAGATGAAAGGTATTACTGACAAATGTTCCAAAACCTGTTGTTGTAACGTTGCATCTCAATTAGTTAGAAAAAAAAAAATACTGTATTTGTAAAGTCAAGAGTCAAACGGATAGATTCAATACACACAGAGTGAAATGCCAAGATGTCATCTCTGTTTTGTTACATGTGGTGTACTTGTAATTAACATCCAACATGTAGATTCTCAGATCTGCTTTTATATGAATATTAAGAGGAAGATGAGACACCAAAGCCAATGATGCAAATGGGTAAAAGGCCCTTATTAAAGCTTCCTTAAAACCTCAGCAGAGCAACAGACTGACCATGTTCATGCTTCTTTGTTGATGCAGTAATTCATTCAATGGGACTCAAAGGTTCTCTTTACATTGGTAATCTTGGTCTAAAAATTTAGTTTATTAGGTATAATTCAAAGTTTACATAAATAAATGTTTGAAATATATTAGTCTGTGTGTAATGAATAAATATCAGTTTCACTTTTTCAGATCGTATTAACAAAACATTTACTTTAGTTATGCTGTACTACATTTTATGCATATTAGTTTTCATACCACAAAGAGTACTTACTGGGAAGACATTTTGGAAGCCTCTGCAGCCATTGGCCCTCACTGCCACAAGTGATGTGTGCTGGTCCAGTAAAAGTATAGCCAGATTTGCATTTAAATGAACTGATGGTCTCCATAGGGCGATACGTTTTCTTGTGAAAGTTAATCCAGATGGCGTTAGGAACATTTGGTGACCGACATCTTATAACTGTGAAAACAAAAAAGATTTTGTAATTTTAGATATAAGGAATGGGGCATAAACTGCAGAAAGCTGCCTACAACTCTGTGACAGATCATGATTAAAGACCTTTGCATTCTGGAGGAGGTGCGCTCCATGTCCCATTGTCGGTGCACCATATCTCCCTCGATCCCACCAGGCTCCCCACTTGGCACCCGTAACGAATCACATTCCTGAATGTGTATGGCGGCTCCTGGAAATTTCTCCTCATAGCATTCGTCTCAGTTGGCTCTTGACACTCGACAGCTGCAGGGTGTGCAAGAGTTCTGAGATGACTCCAAGTATTAGCAAATACACAGGTACCAAATGGACAGGCGAGTTAGTAGACCTCACCTTCACAGACAGGAGGACGACCGTCCCAGCCGTTGCTCATGCAGTACCTGGTGGCCCGACCTACGAGTATAAACCTGGTGAGAGATCAATCAAAAAGTCAATTCCTAAAGTGTAAAGAACAATGGGAGATAAGGAAACACCATATTGCAGGGACTGTTTGTCTCACCCCTCATCACACACAGCTGTGGCTGTGTCTCCAAACTCTACGCCAGTGTAGACGAACTGTCCATTTGAAATGTCTCCAGCGTGGCCACATAGCTTTCCTTTTTACACAAAACAATACAGTAATGTTACGGAGGGTGACTCAACTAACCTTTTCACATTTAACCTCAATTCTACAAATAGCCATGTGTGTTTGCCTCATTTAACAGATTTGGTAACCTCTTTGGTTCATGACAAACTTGCTGATTGTTTTTGTTTTTTTCAGAATCATTTTAAAGTAAAGACAAGGTTCAAAATTTAAGAGCTTATTTCTGTCAATCAAGTAGTAAACCGGCAACATAATGATTCTAAAAAATGTAGAAGCTTCGGATTTATAAATCATAAGCACAAATTTGCGAACTGAAATACTTTGTAAATATTCATTTACTTTTTTCTCCCAAACAGTTACAAATACTTTCATGCATTTCAAAAACCGTAACTGTTCAAGTCTTTAGGAACATGTCAAAAGTTTTCATGAGGTGTCACTCTCTCTTTTACAGCTTTACGTGATTATTTAGTACTTTAAGTATTCTGGAAGCATACACAAGGCTTGGGAAAAATGGCTTGGATGTTAAATGTAAACTTCCCTACGTTCACATTTTAGCTTCAGAGGCGACCATTTTCCATTGTCACATGTGCGAATCCTGCTGCCACCCGCTGGAGTATATCCCGCATCACAGTTGTAGTAGACTTTGTCGCCAGAAGAAAACGAGGTCATAGTGATGTACTTGTCAGCAAGGTTGGCGTTGGAGCTGCTGACAATGAGTGGTGCATCACATCCACCTGCTGTGTATTTCAAAAAGAGGTGAAAAGTTTATGTCATGGAAGAAAAGAAAAAATCATCTAACGTATTGCATATCAGCACAAAACAAAACCTGATCTAGTCTTTACCAGTGTGATCGTTTAAAAATCAAGTGTATGAAAATACAGTGGATGGAAAAGTAATCATCAGTGATCATCTATAAAAGCAGATTTTTTGGAAGACCTTTGAAAAAAATATTAAATGTTAAATTACAAGGGACAGCAGCTTCAGAAAGAACAAGAAGGACTTCTTTGGAAGGCTTCTCAAAATAAAATGTACTTTTTTTAAATTAACTTATTCTGTAACTATTTTCCTTGGCACATAAGACCAAGGAGAGATGTCGGGTTAAAACCGCACAAATGCCAGATACCAATTATTAGGCACGTTATGGATTCATGATGTGGGCTTGTTCTGCTGCTACAGCATACCTGCATAAATGACTGCATCTACCGCATTAGCATGCATCTATTTGCGACAGAAGATGACCAATCACCCATTTATTTAAGCCAGATGTACAGCAGCAGGGAGACACGCAGGACAGTGAGGACCAGGTTTGGATCCTTCAGGAATCATCGAGTAAACCATATACAGCTCTGTATACTGAAGTATTTTAGAGTTAAAACCGAGTCAGGTTGTATGATCTTATGAAAACAGTTAATGGTGATGATAAAGTTGAATAAAGCCATGTCAGTGTCAGCTGCATTCAATCCACAATTTCCTGCATTCACAAAAAATCCATGTCAGGTTTTTGTATCACAGTCCACCAGTTGGTCACTCTATTGTCAAAATATTGTTTTCATACATTCAAAACGGATAATACAGCTGTGCAATTTACTTCCATAGCAACCGGTGTATACCATGCTTCTACATACATTTCTGGAAGATTGGGTCAGGAGCTTAGTAAATTCCAGCATTGTACTTTAATAAAAATCCACCTCTGCAGTAAGCCCATCCATCAAATTTCCCTTACGCTGCATATTTCACAGACAACTGTTAGTGGTAATATGACAAAGTAGAAGCAATTGAGAGTGGTAGAAATTCATCCACAAAGTGATGAGCCTCGTAAAATCTCAGAGCTGGAGCAGCAGATGCTGAGATGTACAGTGAGCAGCACTCCCCAATTTTCTACAGAGTCAGACCTTCAGATTAAATCCAGCACAGTACATAGAAAGCTTCATGCTGAGGGTGTTCAGCTGCACCAAGTCTTACGTAACAAAATACAAAATGTTGGAGACGATAGCGCAAAATATGTCCCCACTGCACTCGATAGCAGCAGTCATGTTCCAAGAGCGACAAGTCATGTTTATCTGACAATCCAGCGGATAAGTATGGATTCATCACTTGCCAGAACGGGACTTTCCTGACTGCTCTGTGTCACCAGTATGGTTAGAACAGAAGGCATTATGGTGTGGAACTGACTGTCAGGAATTGGGTTTGGCACGTTAGTACCAGGAAAAGGAACGCCTAAAACTTCAGCATTCCAAGACATTTTGGACAACATCATCGCTCAACTTTGTGGGAACAGTCAGAGGACGGATAGCTCTTTAAAGACATAGAGTTGCAAATTTGGTGTGGATGGGCTTGATGGGCCAGCATGAAGTCCTGACCTCAATGAAGATGAATTAAATTGAAACTGGGAATAAGGCCCTATTGTCCTAACACACTTCTAGAAAAATGGTCAAAAGTTCCAATAAACAAATTCCTAAACCTTATGGAAAGACTTTACAGAAGAGTTGAAGCTAGTGTAGATGTAAAAGGTGGGCTGACACATTGATCTTACAATGACAAATTAAATTTGATACACTGTACAGTGCACCTGCGTACAATAAAAAGAAATAATGACAGTGGGAAATATTATTTTAGTACACTTCAGAACAGATTTAAACCATTTTGGATCCTGGTAAAACCATTTCATTGATATTATGTCCCCTATAAAAACACAATAATTTAAATATTTACTTTCTTTTTCCCCAAGATAAACTGTAGGAATAGATCTTTCAGATAGAAAGGGATGGATGATGGCCAGTTACTAAAACAAATTATATGACTGGCTAAGAAATATCATATATGCTTACCAGGCCTTTTATCAGGGGACAGTAAACACTGAGGGAGTTTCGGCTGCCACTGGCCATCAGACCCACAGGTGATCTGCTGTGCTCCATCCAAATGGAAACCAGTGCTGCAGGTGATGTTCATGGTGTGTCCAACATGGTGAACTGAAACCTCTCTCCCACTCTTCACTGAGTTGCTCACCACTGGACTGGAGCATGTGATTTCTTTCTCTGGTGAGACAATTGAACTGGTAATTAATTTCAGCAACGAAGGAATCTTGGGAGTTTTTATTATGTAAACTTTAAAGCAAAACGTGTTTTTAACATGTTAAATATATATTACGTAACGAGACTGGTCCTATGACTAATTAATGAACCGTGTGGGGTGTATCCAAGCAGGTATGTCTCTTCCAGCCGTGTAAAGACGATATTCTTTCTACGGCTATATTTGTAACATAACCCAACATTTGTAATAGTCAACAAGAGCCTCAGTTTTTAAAAGGTTTTCTTCAAAGATTTCCCTTTATTTAGCTCCAAATATCTTCTCATCAACTCTGAGTCACTTCCCTATCCATGCAGAAAGAAAAAATAATAATAATAATTGCTGATAATGCCGCCACCATGCGTCACCATGGCAATGGTGTGTTTGGGTCAATATGCAGCTGCAATCAAGCAATTAGTGCCACTGGATTTTATCTATGGACGTCAGAATAATAAGTGGGAGTAAATCCAAATGCACTTCATACTTTTCAGATTTTTATTTTTAAAAAAAAGAAAAAAAACTAAACCATGCATCTATTTTCTTCTACTTCACAATTATGTGTCACATTGTGCTGGCATATCATATGAGACCTTATTAAAATATACTGAATTGAGTGGTTGTAACATGGCAAAATGGATTAATGTGGATACTTTTTAAGGCATTTTGTTTTCTAGGTTTGTGTTTTTAGTTTTTAATGATAACTGGTCACTTTAGATGGGAAATGGGTGTGGTGAAAATAGTGGTATTATGACCTCTTCAGTAACACACCTTATTCAGCACAACACATATGTATGATTAAATCAAAAATAACTAACTAATGAGCTCTTACAAAGATGGAAAATATGCACAAAACAATTAGGGGATTAGATGAGCTGATGTCATTTCTCGTCATATTAAAGCTTCAGTTAATCAGTGTCATAATTCCCGCCCAGACAAAGTTGCTTTTCATCCTGTTGCAATTGCAGGGCGTCACTTTATAATCTTGCGGTTTAAACGCACAGTCGCCTACCTTCACATGATGGGAATTCACCAGTCCATCCAGACCTCTTGCATATCATGTAGTTCCCACCCTTCAGCATGTATCTGTAAGCATGGAGATACCGTTTAATATGCACCATAATGTTTACACGTCTTACAAAGGTTGCTTCAGGCAAAGCTTACCCCTCGTTGCATTCGGCATAAACTTTCTCCCCAACATACGTTTGACCCTCATAGAGGAAGTGCCCATTGGGGAGATCTCCAGCGTTGCCACATGATATCTCTGTCAGAAGTTGACATGAGGAACAATGAAAAGGTGAAGATGGAAATTCCAAGATTGAGTTAGGGACAAAAATAAATAAATCAAATTCATAACACCAATGAACTTAGCAAACGGTAAAGGGTTGATCTCTAAATGAGCATTGCCATATATCATGTTGTCTTCCACAAAGATTTGTTTTTATAATGTTGGAGTTTCCCATTTGGTCTACAGTCAAATATTTGAAAATGACAATACCATACTGTGCAAAAGCATTTATAATCCTTGAAAGTTTTGATCAATGTTACAATGATAAACTTTAATCTATTTTATTGGGACTTTATACCTCAACCCCACACAAAGTGGTACATATTTGTTGAAAGTAAAATACAAATTTTTATGGTTATCACAGAAAAGAAGGCTAAATACAACACATGCCACACTTCCAATTTTATTAAAACATTATTTTTGTTTTCATTCCATTCCTAAAGAGAGGAAAATATCGTACCTTGCTAAGTACATCATGTAAACTTTATGGAAAAGTAAGTATTTTTTTCAATCGTCTAAAACTTAATATGGAAGTTGGTTCTTACAGTCATACTCAAGCTGACATGTGGGATCTGATTAGGCTGAATATTCAGATTAAGATTACCTTTTAAACATAATATTTAAGGAAGTATTACACTTTTTAATAAGCCCATATCTATATATTAAAAATATTTTTTTATTGATGTAATATTCTAATGTCAAATGTGTTTTCATTGGCTGTAAGGAGAGAATCATTCTAATTAATGGAAATAAATGCCTGAAAACATCAGCCTGTGTGTAATTACTCCATATAGTGTATTTCACTTCGTGAATTAAGTTACTGAAATGAATAATATTCTAATCCACTAAATAATCCACTAATATTCTAATCCACTAAAAAAGACTACATTTTAATTGGTTGATAAAAGACAAAACAAAAAAGAACGTTTCCTCCTATGCTCAGCAGAGGGCGTAAAAGCGCTTATTAAATTTGTCCAAAATCGCATTTTAATTCTTTTAATAAGCATTTAATCCTGTTAATTCATTAAAAAAGCAAAGCCCGATTATTTGTCACTCTTACTTTCGCATTTTAGAGTCAGTCGGCTCCACTTTCCATCCCGACACTCCACAGATCTGCTCCCCTTGGATGGAGTGAAGTCCTCGGCGCAGCCGTAGTAAACCTTTTGCCCGCTGCTGAACTTCTGTCTGGATGTGAATTTCTTTTCCAGTCGGGTGTGCGGGTACTGCAGCGGAGCGGAACACTCCTGTGCCATCTGAGCTTCTCTAGACTGAATGCTGCGGTGCACCTGACCCCTGTCCTCCCATGGACCAGATGATGTCCCTCTCACACCACCAGCTGATGAAAGTGATCCAGTAGATCCAGTGG
>CAEGAE010088493.1:0-15355 GCA_903067095.1 Girardinus metallicus | reverse complement strand
ACACACACACACACACACACACACACACACACACACACACACACACACACACACACACACACACACACACACACACAGCACTTTCTGTTTTCACTTATCATTTCTAGCTTTCTTACAGTGGCTGTTCTTCATGCCTCCCTCTTTATTTTTTCTAACTCACCTGTTTTCAACTGAGCCGTCAGCTTCTTTTGATCATATGAGTCGATTTTATGTGATTGGGGATTGTGTGTGTGCTTTCTCACTTTGAGGTCGGGATTGTGGAAGCAAAGGCTACCAAATCCCAACATTCACCTGAGGAGGTAATTTAAGTGTTGGGACTTGTCTGAACTTCTCATTTAGGCTTTTTAAATACATTCAGTGCTTCAATTACAAGGAACATTTTGTGCACCAAACTCAACTCGTTACCAACGTCAGATTCTGTTTGCTTTGAATTATATCATTACCTCACAGTCATTCCCAACTTGGAGCTCATTGTGGAGATGGAGTGTGATATGCCCTGTGTTGGTCCGTCTTATAAAAGCCCAATACAATAATTTGAGGTTTGATGATTGTAACCTAAAAGAAATGTTAAGAATTCACTGGGTGTGAGTACGTTTGCAAAGTATCATACAATAGTCGATAATGAAAGGTGGTCATTTTTAAAAAAGTTTTGCAGTAAAGTTTAAATAGAAGAGGTTCTAATATTGAGAATGTTCTGCTTATTATTCTTAGTTTCTCATTTTGGAGCCTTTTTAAGCAAACAAGACATTATAATGTCTAAATAAAATGATAGGTCAACATCATATAGAACATGTTGCGCTTAATAGCATTCAAAATCATTATGCAAAACGAGAAAGTCTACCAACATCTAATAAAATTGTTTATTGGGTTTTGTTACATCTTTGTGTTAATTGTGCAATATTACTGATTTATTAAGAGTTCTTGGAAAACACATTTTGCTTAAAACACCCGATTAAATTTCAATTCAGTTTTGTCGTTGTTTAGCAAAATTAACCTACTGTCTGCCCTTTTGTCGTCAATTCAGCCTCATCAGCCCTTTGGAAATTTGCTTGACGTGTTTCTTGTCAGTTTAACATTGTGTAAGCCTCTGAAGGGAAAGACAGTAGCCACTTCAAATATTTCCTACACAGTATCTAAATGTGAACGGCTGGGCTAAACTACCTGCTGAAAACATAACAGCTGATTCCTCTTCTGGGAGGTTCATCTGGGAAAGGTCTCACTAATATTTGTTTTTGTTTCTGGGACTCGGTCGTCTTGAATCTGGCGTCTTTATTCCTCTGCTTCCTGTTAGCATTGATTGTCAATGCCACCTCACTGAGTAGCAAGGAAGTTTCCAAGTACTACCATCCTCAGGGAAACGACAGTTCAGCTGGGCTGTTTTCCTCAGAAAGGCATAAAAACCAAACTGAAAAAAACAAAACATTCCTACATACCAACACTACATGTTGTTTGGAAGCGATTTTTATTTGGAAGTCAGATTTTCCAGTCTCCATATTGGAAAAATAAACTGGAAAATCCTCTTCAGTGAGAATTAAAGTTGGAAAACTTGAGAGTTTCCTCACCGTCCCGTAACTCCAAATCCAATGTTTACATGGCAGCCATATTGGGATAGATGTGACAGTAAAGTGTTTATTTACAGTTTTTATCCCTTTAAATCTTTCACACACACAGTAGTCTACAACATGTTTTTTTATTGCTAGCATACAACTACAGTCATATTCAATAAATTTGTTTATTGAAGCAAAATTGGTAAAATTAAAAGAAATAATTGCTAAAATCCACAGTGTTAAAGCCAGTATGCTTTCAGTTGTGAATCAAGTAATATTCATTAGCTAATGTTTCTGATATTCTTTTTGATATTGATGTTGTGGAAACTGATATTATGAGGAAAAATATGCTTATATTGTGCAATTCTGCCCTCTTCCTTGTTTCGATTCTCAGTTTGGACTTTGTTTACGTGCCTAAATCTTTATTTGACTTTTGTGAACATTGTTTCATCTGTTTTTACCTCAGTTTGACTCAAACACATGCTGGCTTGTGATTGGCTGATTCAACATTTACAAGCATTTCATGATACACACGTGAATTAATGTAAACACAGTTTATAAACTTAAATAAATGTGGGAAAGAAGAACTTGAGAAAGGAAACTCAAATTTTGATTTTAGTGACCATTTTAAATAAGTTTTATGAAAAATAGTAGTTTTGTTTTTAAACAGTTTTCATTCAATATTTTTCTGTTTAGTTTTTCACACAACACTCGATAAATCTGAAAAGTGATGCTGCAGTAAACATGAGTACTGCAAAGCACTTTTCAGAAACAGGACTATGTGCCAGCAGCTTCTTCTAGATGTTTTCCAGTCTGTCTGTTCAGTAGCAACGTTTAACAGATGTAAATAAATGTTTCATGTGGAAGCATGCACGCGCGTTAACACACCGCCACTCCGCTCCTTTGTCTGGTGTCAGTTAGCGCTGCCTTTGTTCTGACGCCCTTAGTTTAGATGGGAAAATAACACTAACCCACAGGCCGGTCCCTCCCTTCCCGAACTGATCTAGCCTCCCACAGCAAACACACACACACACACGCCCACACACCCACACACACACTGCTCTCTATCTGACCTTTGTGGACATTGTTTCATCTGTGTCTTTATCTCTGTTTGACTCAAACGCATCTTTCTCCATCAGCCCGGCAGCGAACGTCTCATCCCACAGTGAGCGGCCGAGCTTCTTAACTCGTGTTTCTTTGTTGCCCTTTAATTTGTGTTTTGTGTTGCAATAAAACTTTCACGGACCTGGATGGCCTGTTGAAGGGAAATGAGGAGAGGAATGATTGGAAGAGACTTCTTTGTTGTTTCATCCCTCTTTTATTTGAAGCCTGAGGCCTTGCTGTTGTTCTGGCTTTGGTCGGACTGAACACATAACTCTGTCTTTGTGTCAGACTGGCAGAGCTTATAAAATACCACAACTATGAAATCTTCAGTCCAAAATATCTGTTGAGTTAAGTGTTCCTAGACAGTCTGGGTCAGCGGAGAAAATTAAATTAAGAAAATAAAAGAATGTTTTTATTTTCCTACTTTGTTACTTAGCACATCGTGTCCTTCCTTCCCCTCTCCATTGTCTTCCCTTCCTTCCTTTCTTCTTTGCACCCTAACTTATATCCTTCTTTCCTTCAGTGTGTCCTTCTGTTTTTCCTTCTTTACCTTACATCCTACCTTCATTTCTTTCCTTCTTTCTTTCACTTTTTCCTTCACCTTTTCTTTCCTTCCTTCCATCCCATCTGGTATAATAAATCTCCTGCATCAAATTCTTGTTTTAATTTAGTATTTTATACTTTAAATTGTTTTTATAAACATAAACAACTCGTGAACTTTGAGAAGCTGAATGTGAAAAAGCGTGTTAATTCTGTAGGACTTTTTTTTTTTTGCTAAAAATACATATTTTAATGAAAAATGTAGTAAATATTGCATTTTTCTAAAGCTATTTATCTTCCTCCAACACTCCCTGCTTTCTCATGATGCGTTACATGTTTTACAAACTGGGGTTAATATTTAAATGTCAGGCGAAAACTCGTTCATCCGCATTCTTTCAGTGTTTTCTTTGGAAATGCTCTGGCACAATCCAGGTCGTAATGGCTGGCCGCTTTCTCTGTTCAGAGAGGCAGACCCAGCAGAAACCTGGAGCAGAACAATAGTTCACTGTAGGTGGATGGATTTAGAGATTACGCTGCTGTATTGAAGCTCAGGACTTCTCTGCTGACGCTCAGAGTTCCCACAGGGATTTAAACCGCAGCAGGAAGTGGAGGTCAGACATGTGCT
Source organism: Girardinus metallicus (assembly GCA_903067095.1). Taxonomy (NCBI): domain Eukaryota; kingdom Metazoa; phylum Chordata; class Actinopteri; order Cyprinodontiformes; family Poeciliidae; genus Girardinus; species Girardinus metallicus. Next base: position 11,539 of record CAEGAE010088493.1, on the reverse strand, counting down.
TTTCTATCTGAACGACTTCCCTCCAGGAACAAATACACACAAATATCAGAGAAAGGGAGGTGTCATGTTACTCTGCACTTACAGGTACTATCGAGCTAATAAAAGATTAGGAAAAGCACATAATGGCTCCTGCAGGCCTGGAGGTGCTTGATCAGCTGGAAAATAAATACAGGTAAAAGGAAGTCATGGCTCAGCTCAGGTCCATCACGATAACACATTTTTCTGGATGATAAATTGTTCTCGAACTTATTGCGATAAATGATAATATTGTTGTTTTGAGACCCTTTTCAAGGAGTATAGTGGCAATGGCAAAATAATAATGCAAGAGCACATTCTAAAAACTTTAAATTCTAATGAAAACTTTAACTTTAAATTCTAGTGAACATTTAACACTGGAACTGGAAGACATTTTAAACATCCAAAATAAATTAACAAAACAACAAATAAAATGAATTTTGAAGTCTTCGTAAAAAAAACTTGTCCTTCAAAAACAGGGCAAGTTGAGACCAAAGCACCAAACTGAAGACTTTTATCTAGTTTTGGTAGAAAGAGAGAGAAAAAAAGACATAAACGATGAATCATGCCAATGGAAATGATTGAGTTTGTTTTAAGTTATCATGCGATTGATTTACTGGTTATTGTGACAGGCCGAGCTCAGCATAATGGATTTAGAGCTCTTAGCTCACCGACAGAAGGCAACAACGTACACATGTGCATCTCAATCATTTCATTTCGTCATGAAGGAAGAACCTTATGTGCAACAATAGAAACATCATGTGAAGAAATCAGCCAGCAAGGAAAGCTTTAAAGTGGCTGAAGGACTACAAAGGCCAGAGTTACACATCTTTACCAAAAAGAGATGCTGTACTTGTCCTTCAGGACATTTGGACCAAGTTCCAGAAAACTTCAGTAATTTTTGATATGCAAATCCGTTACATGTCTTTTCTTGAGTAATCTCTTTTGTTAAAGTTGTCGTTTTCTGCCAGTTTTACACAACAGCATGAAATTCTTCTCTTTTTTTGGTTTTGGAAACTACAACATTTACATAAACTCAGGAATTCACTCAGTGAAGGAGGTCACGGTATCAAACAACCTGCTTCATATTGTTACTTCTCTCCCTTCTCTCCTATTTTTATCTGGTTTTATTCACCTTCAGTTCAGAAACCGTTTTTATTTCTGACTTTTATAGACCACAGAGACAGAGAAGGGGCGAGGACAACAACTTTGAATTCGATAACATTAGAGACGATTGCTCCATTTCTTTCTAAATGATAAAACAAACTGTGAGCGATCCATTAACCTACAAAAACCAGTGAAAGTGAAACATCATTAGTAGTTTTTACACTTTATTTGTGGAATATCTTTAACTTCATTGTCTCAAAAATAACAGTTTCGGTGTTTTAAAGAAAGCAGGGACTTTTAATCTACCAAGTCTGTAGAGACCTTTAGTTTCTTTTCTTCTGACAATGATAACAGTAAAGCCAAAGGAAGATAGAAAGAAGCACAAAGAGGCTTTTATTTCAACAGGAACCAACGCAGCGCTGCCACAGAATGTTTCCAATCCACTCACACAACGCCCGCCTGTCCCGCCTCACATGTTCCACTGAGAGCGAAGCGGATGTCAGGGTGGATTAATAAAATGCTTATAAAGCACACTGATCAGGCTGAACTTTAAATTCATTTTTACTGAGCCACCAGGAAGTATTCACACTCCTTCGCTAGTTTGTCCCACGTCTTGTTATTCTAAAATCAGTCTTAGTGCAGCTTTCTTTAACACGGTATATGATTATTCACACTTTATGCAAAACATTTAACGCTTTTTTTAAGAGCCTAATTCAAAATGTCTTGGTTTTAGTTCTAAAGTTAAGCTTTATCTTTTCAGAACAACTATAGGCTGTGGTAATACAAAGTTCTGTGTCATTTTACGATCATAGATTGTTTATAAAAGCTGAACTTTGACTCCAAGCAGTTCAAAATGTACACTTCACCTGCAGTTGGTGTAATGTCCAACAGGGGGCGCGGTATCCCCACTGGAGATTTTTGTCGTCTTTATGGTCTCAGTAATTATTTAAAAGGCCTTTAAAATACAATATAATCATGTAACATATGCTTATCTTCAGGAAAAAGCCGGTCATGCTTTGAACATGATCTACGCTGTGATTAATGATAACTGCTTGGTTTCTGTTTTGCCCTGCTGCTCAGTTTCAGTGGAGTCAAATTCAAAAGGTCACAATCCCAAACAGGAACTCCCAAACCCACATCCACGTCATCCAGTTGAATGTTTTGAGTGAGATCAGCAGTTTCAGATCATATTTGAGAAAAAAAAGACAGATACTTTATACTGTTGTTATCAAACAAAGATAAATAAAAACCTTGATAATGTTCTTAAAACTACAAATTCATATGTTGTTCACCGTCTCTCTTCAATGTGTATTATTTGCGGAAATTTTTCTTTTTGCAAATTCTTTGTGCAATTTGAAGAAAAAAATCATTTTCACATTAAGTCATGTTACAAACATTAACTGTAGGGATTTAAGGTGATAGATCAACACACAATAATGCTTGATTGGAAGGAAAATCAGACATGATTTCTAAACATTATTACAAAATTGAGAGCATCAGGTTTTCAATCAAGCCACATGTTCTCAACTGGACTTTGACTAGGCTATTATAACACATGAATACTAAAAGGATTTCCTTGTAGTTCTGGCCCCATGTTTCCTCCACCCGTGTGCTGAGTCCCCAACATGACATGAAATGTGACATCTAACAGTTTTCTTTCAACAACAGGTTGCAGTTAGGAAGCAGGAACAAACTATACTGGAATAATTTTCCAATCCACTGTATGTTTAATTTGGATACTTCCTTTAGCTGTAACAGTTTGCCTACTGATAGACTGACCCAAGTCTTTGTCCGTACGGTCATCACTACTGAACAGAAACATGTGGCAAATAATTAAACACTGAATATGAGTTTAAAGAGAACGTGCCGCAAACAAATCATCTGTAAAAATTCTCTAAGAAAACAACACCGCTAAACGTTTTAAAGTTTTAGATGATCTGATTTTGTTTTGCAGCCAGCGGTGTTGGATAACCTCCTGACTTCCATGAAGTTTGTCCTCCATGGAATGGGAGTCCTCCGGATCAACCTGGCTAACAGCAGGAACAAGGTAGGTTTCTTCTCATTCCCCTGCCTTGTCCGGTTTTCTAGTTTTGGTTCAAATTTAAAGGAGACCTACTATGCAAAATGCACTTTTTGCATGTTTTTGTACGCCCCTTTGGGTCTCAGTTGCATCCAAAAACAACCCAACGACTTACGAAAACACCCAGACATTTTGTGGCAATAAATTAATGTTGTTTGGTGTCTGGATTCTTCAAAAATGTCCAGATTGTTGAGTCGCAATCGATGGGCGCTGCGCCGTTACCTAGCAACCTAAGCTGAGCTCCAACACATCTGGTCAGCTGGAGAAGACAAGTGTACAAACAGTGACTTACTATCCAGAAGTCACTTGCTGCATTCTTGTTGGTTGTACAGGAGGTTCCTCTTCTGCTTTTCAAAGTTGTACGGTTGAATAGTTGCGCATCTGTTTGCAGCCATTTTCACATGTGATTGTGAACTTAGAGTTGGAGGGCGTGGCCAGCAGCAGCTTATTTGGATTTAAAGTGGCAGAACGCCCTAAAAACAGCTCATTCTGAAAGGAGCTCAAAATAAGCAGAACTGAGCAGAATAAACTTGGATTATCTAAGAATGATTATGTTCAAAAAGAAATGCAATGAACATGATTTGAAGAGCCTATCCCTAGAGGCATAATACGTCACTTTAAATTGCTTTGAGTCGTGCCTCCACTGTACAGAGTCAGCCACCAGAGGGCGGCGTGTCGACACACAATCTGCCCGGAAAACAGCTGAAACCGAGGAAGCAGGTGGGTGGTGAGAGTGCGAGGTTTGATTTGATTTGAACTTTTTTACTTGAGTTATCGAAGCTCCTCCTGCCACCACCCACCCCGCACATCCTGCTGGGAGATGATGGCCAGCGTAATTCCTCTAATAAATGTCGCACAGGGTGTGTCTGTCCGCTTTCACATCTCTGTTCGTGCGCTCCGTCATTCATTTCAGCTTCTTTGGTGATTACCGAGTCTAAAAAGTGGAGGCAGACTCATAAACTCCACCGTCACCAGTGTTTAACCTCCTCAATAATCCATCTGGCCTCCTTGTCTCCGTCTCGTCGTCTCCGCAGGTCTACGCCCATTCGGTCCTGTCGTGTGGGCGGTGTTTCGACGAGGAGCAGGTGCTGCTCCCCTTCCTGAGCCACGCCCTGTCCTGCCTGTGGGCCGACCAGGGGGTGAGGGCTGCGGCCGCCCGCGGCTATGAGTACGAGCTGAACGACTCGGCGCTGTAGTGAGTAATTTTCTCACGCTGAGCGGAGGAGAAGCGGGGGTCTAATTAGCGGAGCAGAGGAGCTGATGCTGGCTGTCACTTGAAGTCAGCATCTGGAGAGCTCGGCTCTCGGTTTTTAAATACACGGGAGTTAAACGACTCTAATTAGTGGGATCAAATACCGCAGAAGTGTTTTGGATTTTAGAGATCTTTTTTTTTTTTTTTTTTTTTTAATGTCTTGTGTTTTAGTGAGATAAAGCATAAGTGGGGAAAAGGAAAGGAAATGATACATAGTTCCCTTTTTTTTTTACATTAAATATCTGAAAAAGTGTGCCATGTGTTTAGGTCTAAACGATTAATATGATAAACCGTGATGAATTGAAAAATCGTCAACTAATTTAGTAGTTGATTAACGATGACTGGAGTATACAAAGTAAAAAAAAAATGCAATTTGCTGAAAGAACAACACACTCAGAGCAGTGATTCAACCAAAATTGCACAAAAAATACACATATTTTTCATTTCAGATAATAAAAACCCCTTTGGTTTGCAGCCTTTTTTAAGGTTTTGCACCATTCTGTGCTGATATTGCGTGAAAAGCAATACAAATACAGCTAAAACCTTTTACTTTTTTTTTTTCCAAAAGAAAACAGATTTTTCTGCCATTTTTGGCCAAAGTGACAGAGAGTCAGAGGAAAGATCCTGCATGTTGTAGACCTCGGATTAGACCAACAATAATTGTGAAGTGGACACTAAATGATGCATCGTTTTTTTAAGTTTTTTTACTGAATTGAGCAGCCGTAGAATCTGTATGTGTTGATATAAACAGGAATAGGTAATAGTTGAAGCTGAAATATAATTGTAGAGGAGAAGGTATGTGTGTTAATGTTTGTGGGCGTGTGCATGCGTGTGTGTGTGTGTGTTTGTGATGCGGTGGCAGCAAAGTGCTGAGGAGCACCAGGAGGCCGTCTGTTCTCATCCTCTGCCCCAGTTAGAGGCCGCGCTTCTGGGGTTATCCACACCGACAGGCCCCTTGGCTCCCACTGAGAACCACCATCCATCACCTTACACACACAGACACACCCACACACACACACACACTCCTACACTCCCACACACACATGCACACACTCTGGTCTGAAACTTGGTGTGTGTTAGTAGGTAAATCCTCTGCAGTCTTGGAAAACCCTGGAAAGCATAGATTTTGATTTCAAGATTTCCCACAACTGGAAAAGTGTGAAGGATAATGGACGACATTTCATGAATCAACAAGCAGAACATTATTTAAAACAGGATGAATTATTAGGGCCAACAGTAAATATACAAGGTTTCCCCCAGAAAACTTGCTAAGCCTGGTGGTTGTGGCACTCGGCAGTCATTCATCCAGCAGCCTGCCATGTTTTTGAGTTTAAAAGTGTTTAAAATTGACAGAAAATTTGAAAATATCTCTTGATAATTATGTATTATTATAAGTTTGGAAGATTAATATCTGGACACCAACTATAAAGTCTTAGAAAATGCTAGCATTTAAAATAAACTAAAATGAATAAGCAATGCTTAGCCTGGTCGGGGCACAAGTAAAGCCTGGTGGCCCGCCAGGCTTATAATGCACTGAGGGAAACCCTGATATATCACCAGTGTTTTACACACCGGCTTTTACTCATCTGTGCTGTTTTTAAGTGTGACTACAGAATATTTTATTTTTCACACCATTTTTTGGAGTTACCTATCTTCTAACATGGAATCAAACAATCACATGCATTTCAAAATAATAAATACATAATGAAGTATTCAAAGGAAGCATTTTAAACAGGTTTATTAGATGACAATAATGACATTTCTGGGGCCATCTGTGCATCTCATTAGTTCATTAAACCATCATTCATGATCAATTATTATTTCCCAGGAAGATGTTAACACAGAAATTAGACTCAGCATTTGTGAAGAGAATAAATTCATTTCGACGGATGAATATTAGGAGCTGCTCATTTAAAAAACGTTTACTATCACAGGCGAAAACATGCTCTTTAACAAACTAAACATCTTTAAATAACTAAACAGCTTTAATAAACTAAACATCTTTAACAAACTAAACATCTTTAAATAACTGAACATCTTTAACAAACTAAACATCTTTAAATAACTAAACATCTCTAACAAACTAAACATCTTTAACAAACTAAACATCTTTAAATAACTGAACATCTTTAACAAACTAAACATCTTTAAATAACTAAACATCTCTAACAAACTAAACATCTTTAACAAACTAAACATCTTTAAATAACTGAACATCTTTAACAAACTAAACATCTTTAAATAACTAAACATCTCTCTGACACCCAAAATGTTTCTTAGATCAACAGAAGTAGCAAACAAACTCAAGAGTCTTTTCTTTTTTCCCTTTTAAAGCAGCAGGACGCCTGTCTTTGTCCAAGAAACTGATTCAGGATGACTAGCTGAGAATGCCACAGTCAGTTCACATAGGTGGAGATGCCTTTGTGTGTGTGTGAGGGTAAAAAGACCAGATCTTACCGAGTGTGTGTGCACGCTCATGATACACTTGATCACGGCGGCTGTGTTAGCAGCTAATCAGTATTTGGAAGCGTAGCCTGAGTGTGTTTATTATGGTAAACGACTCTGAATATTCATCGTGATGAGCCCCCCAGGGGGTTCCCGCCTTATCATCCACACCCAACCCACTAACTGGCAGCCGACACGACCAGGACAAGCACAATGCGCCGATGACTGATTCCTCGTTTGATCTCCAGTGTGACTGCAAGTTGTTTTCCTCGTCGCCCTCCGTTCTTTTTAACCTTTTTTCTTCTTCTTCTTCTCAATCTGCTCAGTTTCTTTGAGAACATGAGCCGCCTCACGTCTGCAGACTACGTGCCCACAGAGACGGACGTCCTCCGAGTGCGGCTGAGGACGACGGGTGTGATAGAGACCCAGTTTAAAGTCAACCACCTGACTTTCAGGTAGAGGCCCCATCTGCTCCACCTTTCTGCAATTCTCCGCCTGCAGCTCTCTCTTATCTCAGTCCACAGCCTGGAGATTAGCCCGAGACGTGAGGCTGAGATCCAATATGTCAATATGTCAAGATGAATATTAGTCGTCGGTTTTGAGGGAAGCGGCGGCTCGCTCTTATTGGGCCAGCAGCTCAGATCTTGTCCATTGCCACATCGCCATACTTCATCACAAACTAAACCTAACCCACTGATCAACCCAAGCTTTCTGTTCAAATTAGGACTGAAATGATTAATCGAATGAATCCTGACAGATGGGTTGTTCAGATAATCGTCAACTAATTTAGTAATCAAAAAAAAAAAAAAAAAATGAACAGTCGTTTTGTGACCACATGACGGCCAACCTCACAAAACACATATTTAAATCTGGTGCTTTGTTATTTTGAGACGGTTTGTTGTAACTGGGCCGTTCGATCACGACAACACATTTTGCCAGACGCTAAATTGTCTCAGAACTTATTGAGACAAACAGTAATATTGCTAATAATGTTGTTATTTTGAGACAATTTTCAAGTAATATAATACTAACAACTGAAGAGCCCATTCTTAAAGATGGTTAACCTTTATTCTGATGAACATTTAAACAATGTAATTGGAAGACATTTTAAATATCCAAAATAAATAAACAAAACAACAGAAACAACAAATAAAATGAATTCTGTAGACAAAATTATCTTTCAATAAAAAGGATGGTTGAGACGAAAGCAGCAGACTGAAGACCTGTTTTGGTAGAAAGAGAGAGAAAAAGAAGAATGATAAATCAAGCAAATGAAAATTACTGAGTTTGATTTAGTGTGACTGATTTATTTTTTATTTTGACAGGCCTAGTTGTAACCAATTCTGTAGTTAAACTTGTAGAAAAACAGAAGTTTGATGACATAAAATAAGATTTCAGTCTCATCAGAGGGATTATTGCAGAGCGTCTGCGTCTCCAGAGTCCTGATCTTTACTATTTCTTTAAAACATCATGCTGATATATTTTCAGCTGCTTTTGGGAATTTTTCTGTCCACTTTCCTTGATTATTTCCAAGAACTCTCCACACAATACTTTGCAATGGTCGGGTACAGAGACTGGACTGAAGGAAAGAGGGGAAAATGCCATAAAATGAAAACTTTAAAGCATTACAAAGGTTTGAAAATGCGTAGTCTGAATTTGTAGCCAGAAAAGTCAAATGAAACGTCAACCAAATCCAGGAAATCTAACTTGGAAAGATGAAGCTCGCATCACAATCACAAATTTTCATGTGTTTTATTGACATTTGTTGTGATATACTAAAACAAAGTACAACATAATTGTGAAGGGAAGTGATCTATTTTTTATTTTACAAATGCCTTCACATTTGTATGCAAGCAGAAAGCAAACTTAAAAAAAAAATCAAATCAAATCAAATCAAATGCAGCCCAAACTCGTCTATTTTTCTCTGCGTGCTAGCGTTCTGTGGCATTGTGCTTCTCATCATATTCAGAAAAATCTGATTACTTCTCCCCTGTTTCTAAGTTTCCCTCTTTCCCGTCCTGCCGCAGAATGAACCTGTCTTTCATCCTGATCTGACGTTACACTCGGCGTGAAGCGGTGACAGTAAAAATCATTACCTCTGCTTTTCAGACGGCCTCTGCTTTGCATATAAACGTAGTAGAGAGCCGATCTGTCAGCCGGCGACTCCACTCTGGGCTGCCTGTGCGACACCTAAACCCTTATTTTACATCTGTGGCTGACTTGTGGGACTTCTGTGTTGACAGAAAAATTTCACGCCCCGGAAAAAGTTTTGGCAACATTGAAACACCTTAAATGCTAATGGATCTGTCATCTGGTGCAGATAGACACCCTGGCAGTCTTACTGACTGCGTCACTCAGATGCCGCTCTCTGATTTATTTACTTTATTCTGTTTCCTGTCGAACGCCGTCGGTGCGACGGTGTCAGGTTGAAGCCAGAGGAAGTCTCAGGTGGATCTTCTCCCACTTCCTCTTTTCTTATCTGCTTGAGAAGATAAATAATTGGGTCTAGATATTTGACATGCAGCAGCTCAAGTGTTTGTGTTGGGTCCTTTGTGCATATCTGCGCGCAGGTTGATGTGCGCGTATTAAAGAAGATCAAGCCCTCGGGTTTGATGAGTAGCTTTACATAAATTAATGTAATTATATCAAACTGAGCCCCCAAATGGGTTTTAAAGGGATTTGGAGAGGTGGTTTGTGTTCATCAGGGGGGAGGGAGGTTTTATTGCTCTTTGAGATTCGGAGCTGAAATGTTTTTGCTTTCAAGGTGTCAGCAGCAGTTTACTGGAAACACTTTCCCTGCTCTGGTTTCATATTGTGAGAATTAGGGCTGCATTCACGCCGAGTGTTCGCTGTCTGGACCCGTCTTATTGCTTCGTATGCTGAAGGTTTCTCATCGGCGTGAACATCTGCGCCCAGCACTCCTTCTCCTGCAGCTTTAAGAGCAATCTCAGCGCTTACTGAGATTGCTGTCTGAGGTCTAGGTGATTTCTTCTCTTGTTGTTGGATGTAAAGTGGTCTTCGATTGATCTGTTGACCCGGCGTCCAATATTTGTTGGTATGAGCGTCTATGAAAGTCTAAATCGTATTTGAATTACAAAAAAGTTTCAGACACTGAAAAGCTCATTTCGAGGTGATTCGGACACCTCATTGAGCATTTTCCAATTCAGATAAAATACTAAACTTTTGCCGTTTTAGAAACGCTAACAAAGCATGAATACAATAAAACCATCCCAAAGTTCAGCTTTTCACAATTTGACTTGTGAAAAGTCAAACAATAAAAAATCTTCCCTTTTTTATTGTTTCCATAAACAATAAAAAAGGGAAGAAATGCATTCTTAAAACCGAATGGTGCCAAAAAAAAAGTTGTGATGACTAAATCATATGATAAAGGAGTTTGTGTCAGCAGATATTGATGAATGTAAATTAAAGTATTAATATTTTTCTGAGATACAGAAGATGCTGACTGATGGTGCAGCTTGATTGGTAAATCATTTTAGCTTCTGATGAGGCTGTCTGTGTTCACAAGTCAGATGTTTATTTTATTTTGTGGTAGTCTGCTTCTCCTGTCATTCGACGTCTCTGGAAATGAAGAAGTTTCATATGTTGACTTTTCATTATTGTTCTTTTGTTTCTAGACATTCTTACCTTGTTTTTTGTGTATATCTTTCTTTCTCTCCTTCTTCCTCCCTTTCTTTTTTCATACATGTCAGAAGTTGCCAGTTCTTGCATGTAAGCGATTTGATTGGCTGCAGACCGCCTTTGTTGATCGGCCATGTCATCCAACACAAGACAAATCCATAGTTCCATGATTGAACCTCGAGGTCCAGACATTTTGTTTTCAGTTGTGGTGTAATTGTGCTCAGAAAGAGTTAACTCGACGGGGAAACTCTCAACGAACAAATATACCGAGAGATTTCAGAGGAACTGGCAGCCTAACGGTTCAGCACAAAATGACATCATTGGCGTGTCGAGCAGGTTCACGCCCGTATTTACGCTCCACATAGCGAGCAGCACACCGCCGATGGAGACACACAAAACTCAGAACCGGACCTGACCTAAACCAGCTAGAGTCAGACTTGAGAACGGAGAAGGAGGTTTAGTTGCACATGATTTTATTTAGGGGTGTCAGAGTGAAGGGGACTGACTACAAATACATGCCACACTTTTCAGAGTTTTATTTGGAAAAATTTTGAACCCTTAGACCTTTGCTGTGTCTGTGTCATGGAAACGTAAAGCTTTTTGTTGTGAAGCATTGAGACCGTATTTAACCCTTTAGCTGCTGATGTGTGTGTGTGTGCGTGTGCGTGCACACAAGTACAGTATGACTCAATGAGATCACATCAACATTAACACTGAAGACTGTTTTTATTTAGACTTACGTGACTTGAATGATTTATCACCATTTTATGTTTTACGATGATCCTTGTACACTACATTAGTCATCAAAGTTTAATCTGTCATTAATCATGCTGCTGCAAAAACAGACGGCCTGTTTCCAGCCACAACGTCGCTTCACTGCAGCATTATATCAAATATATATATTATAAAAGAATATATAAAAAAAAAAATTCCCTTCTCACCCTCTGCGGGTGGTCTCTTTCATCCTCTGAGCTCGGGTCCTCTACCAGAGGCCTGGGAGC
>CAEGAE010088475.1:0-31983 GCA_903067095.1 Girardinus metallicus | reverse complement strand
TATATATATATATATATATATATATATATATGTGATTTAACTGACCTTTATTGCTTATGCAATAATAACTTTATAGAGCAGGAAAATAACCAGTCAGGCTTTACATGTAAGCTATATGAGAGGCTTCATCCAGCCTCTAAGATATCTTTGACTGCCTGCATGAATAATTGGTAATGAAACATGTGTAAAGTTCGGATTCTGCACTCAGTCTGCTTTTTAATTTGAAAAAAAAAGTGAATTTATTTTGAAGGCAACGTCTGTAATTTCTGAAATTCAGTACTTATTTGAGCACACTGATATTGTTGTGTGCAGTTTGTTATTGTAGGCAGTATGTGGTCCAATAGACACATAATAAATCGCAGAGGTTAAAGATGTGTTCTCAGTTTGTTGAAAACAAAGTCTTAGCGGGGACAACTTGAATTTTAACGATCACACTTAAGCTGCTGTCACACTTTTTTTTATCTTGCACTAAGTTTTGAATCTTATCTTCCATGTTAACTAGAAGAAATGAAGTGTATTTTACTGACGTGTGTCTCTTGTTTCCCCATTCTGGATAGAGCAGGTGCATTAGGCTCAAAGGTGGATGCGTTTCTTTTGCCTTGACATCACCTTCTTTTTTTATTTATGGTTTTATGTTTGGGGAACAACTGACCATTTGGAAATGGAATTTAAAATCTATGAGTACTCCCAGGTAATGGTCAAATAATTTTTTGTTTCTTCTATCAGAGAGAAACTCTGTTTTGCATTCAGTTTCAAGCATCAGGCACATTGAGGTGAGTGAATCTTGATGTGAAATCATCACTACAGCAAGCACAGCAAGCAATTTGATAAAATCAAACTATTTTGGGTCTATTGGTAAGGACGGAATTATTTAATAAATTTATTTCTTTGCGGTTCTGTCAAGCTGAACACTTAAGCAGTTTGGTTTTTAAAAAAAAAATATATATTTAGTTTTTTGGAAGGAGCTAAGGATTAGAGCGATGGAAAGGATGCTGTTCAGCTTTAAAGAGTTGGAGACCATCATCAAAATACCTGTAGAGACATGCAAAAAAGAGGATTGAGAACTAAGAGCAGGGTTTGATTGCTAAAATGCCAACAAAGATATTACCATTCATTAGTATATGCCCTTAGCACCATACATGAAATAAGACAGCTATTACATATTTAAGATAGTTTTTGATAATACATAATTTCTTATTTTTTACCCACAAATAAATACTATTGCTTCTATAATTAACAAAAAAAAAAATCTGTGTTTTTAAGTGTCTGATTATTATATTTTATCGCAGAGGGATGCCTCTGTGGAAATATTTGCTGTCTGTATTCTTACCCTCACTCTGCTTTCCTTAACATATGTAGCCATGTGGATTTGCTGTCTGGTATCTTTATGTCTGACTGGAAAGCATCCTAGTGAAAGTTAGGGGAAAGTTGTAATGTTTACAGACACGACTGTCAACTCAAATTTTCGGCGCAACCCAAGCTCTCCTGCAGAAACTCCATAGAGTAACAGTGATGCGTTTGTTCTTGTGTGGCTTGCAGAGGGTGCATAGACATCTGTGACAGTTAAGTCTAATTGCACAAAACACATTTATTTATATGTGAATTTATGTTTGTTTACTTTTCAATCCTAAATCACCCAAAATGCTGCTGTGTGCAGTAACTAATACTAAGAGTTATTGATAACACTTGGTTTCAAGCTTTGCAGATGGTTCATGTTTAATTGGCACTCAGAATACCAATGTTAAGTTTGATCTCAGATTGACAACTGAGCATGGTCAACCGATGTGATTCTGCTTTGCTTTAACGTTGGATTTTGTTTTTACAGTTCTGACACACAGAGGTGTGCTGGCAGCTTCCAGCTTCACAGTAGGCAGATATCAGTATTCATCTGTGTGTGGTGGCTCTTCAGCAACTGATTTCACTTGACAATCCTCTAATACTTATGGACGCTTTTCAAATGAGCGGCCTTCCCCGTGGTTGTGTAACCTACTGACCCAGAGTGAGAGACTGTCTGAAGGCTCAGGAAACCTTTGCAGGTGTTTTGCGTTAATTAGATGATTCTATATGATATGAGTTTCACCTTCGGAGATGACTGGCAAGAAATATTGCTCTTTTATGCAATAAGCATTTTCTTTACATGTGCTAGTGTATATATATATAGTATGTATGCAGGCACTTCTTTCTGTAAATGGTACACTCTTGTTTTGTACTTAATTGTTACTATATATTTCAATTTTGTGTGTTTTGAGTGTCATGAAAGGCGCCTACAAATGAAATGTATTATTATTATTATTGCTCTTCTAGCTAAAGCAACATGATATTTCAGCTTGGAATACATGTTTTTTTGCAGTGCAAATATCTGGGTTTATTATAAAATGTTTGGTGTTTTCTCAAAGGCATTTTTCAAAAGGTGCTTTTAGCCTGACAAACAAGCCTCATCAGAATGTATGTTCTAACTCTTTCAGAATGATGAAATACGCCGTATAGCACTAGTGCCTGTCAGTTTTGCCTAATTTTGTCATATTTGCTCATTTTTATATTGCATTCCTGAATTGATTTCTATGTTCAAGTAAGTAATTACTACTTACTACAAAACCAGAAAAAAGGAAAAAAGAAAAGAATAAATATAGACTAGAAATTTCTGAAGAAATTTGGATGGGGGCATATGCATGGCAGGCCCCAATAAATACAAGCAGTAAGGAGTTAAAACTGGCAATTGTTGGACACCATGATAAAAGTTTAGATGGTAAAGAGATTTTGCTAATTACATTTAAATAGGAAATGACTTACAGTTGATTACAGATGAGCAAGACAAAGATAGAAGTTTCTATCCAATGTGTTTTTTTTTTCATTGTTATAAATCAGCTGCATAAGTATGTCTGCAGCCTCTTCTGAAAAAGTTCCCTCCTGCGCCTGCCTGCAGACAAAGGGAGAGTGGAGACAGTGACCATACATGGTCTATAACTACAGTTTGAAGCTACTTTCACACACACGCTCGTATATTGTCCAGGGTGATTCTTCGTATCCCTCTATAATGATATTGAGCTGTTGCCCAAATACTTATCGATTGCCACTGAGCCCGGAGTTAACCTGACAGAACCCTCTCTCTCTCTAACACACACACACACAGACACAACGACTTCCACAGAGCGCTGTGTGCAGACTGCAGTAAAGAAACAGTGGAAAGTACTGCAGAATGCTGTGCGTTAATGAAGAATAAGACGCACTCAAACATACGCTAATTTAAAAAAAAATATATATATTTTTTTCACAGTTACAGTCATCGCCGCACCCATGCAAAGCTGCTTAATAGCAGAGTGATGAGGGTAAATTGGCTTATGGAGTGGAGGGAGGGAGAAAAGACATAATGGTGTCAATCTGGCTGCTGTGTACACAGTCATGTGCACACATTCAAACACTTGAAGATGCAGACCGGAAGGACCACCTTCTCTTTCTTTTCCCCTCTTACAACCCAGAAAGATGAAGGAAAGAATGTAGTGGGAGGGATACAGGGACGCCTTACAGATAGAAAGACAGAAAGAAACTGAGAACACATCATATCGTTCCCTTATTCCTTCTTCTCCCTTTTCTGAATCTACTTAACAGAAAACAGTGATTAATATCTCATTCTTCTGTAAACCTAGACTCTCCTCGGTGGTTTGCACTTGCTTGTACCAGCAGCACTGTTGTACAGGCATCAGCCTATCACTCATCGATTCTTGGCAAGCTGTTATGGGTATTGGCAACTCTTCCGTCATGCTCTCTCCCTGCACACCTTCTCTCATTGCTGTGGAGCCGTGTTTTGGGTATCACTTATTTGATGGGCCTCTGTTGGAGCTTCAGAAATGGGATCTAGTGCTTTCTCAGCAGTTCTCTAGCCAAAAAAAAAGAAAAGAAAAAAAAAACAGAAAAAGAAGGAATGTAAGGATGCTGTTTTTTTACAGAAGCAATGCAGTTTGCTCATTATTTATTGAAGAATTTGTTTGTGTAGTTGATATTTGATTGGTTTATTACATTAATTTTAAAACAAAAATTGCCTAACTTTGGTCAAAAGCTTTGTGCATCTGTGAGTTAAACTTGCTTCAGCAAGTAAAAGTAAGGAATATTTGATTCATTCCTGAAAGATAAATTTGACCCACACCCAACCCGTTTTTGTTGAGCTTAAACAAAATTGTTTAAATACTATATATTAATGAAATAAAAGGTTTTAATTTGAAAATGTCTTACAAGTATTTTCTGTTTTTCATACCACAAAATATTTTGTTACATAGGTCAAAAACAGACTAGATTGTTATATGGTATTGTGTATTGTGTATTGCACAGTATGCAGACATTATATCTTGAGAAGACATTAACCAGTGAACTAGGGATTTTTTTTTTTTTTGTATAATGTCAGCAACGAAACTGCAGAGTATGTTGACAGGGGAGCTAGCAACATATACTTTAATAAACAGAAAAAAAAAAACATATATTTGAAATTAGGGACTTCAACAATCATCTTTGACTACTTATTGGGATACAGTTTTGCAAACTGTCCATATCCATATTTATATATTTAAAAACCAAGCAGACTGGGCGGATTTGCAGGAATGGAGTAATATTCAGAAGAGTAAAAAAAAAATTATGAGAATTACTGGTGAAGTAAGAAGCATAGGGAGAAAATAGATTGAAGGGTTAGCGAGACAACAAGTTGACAAGAGAGTGAAGCTCACTAATGGCTGTTTTTATCCCTTGAATGCAAGGTGTGATGGAATGTGATCCTCTAATTGGATTCAGGAGCGACAGATAGAGATCAGCAATCTCTCTTTGGGAGCAGTCCAATCCGCATTTGGGTCCTGTGTGGTGCTTGTCAGACAAAACCCCAGCAGTATTCAAACTTCTTCCCTTCAGCTGGAAATTCTCCAGCCCTCCGCCTAAATATGCAAAGAAGATACTAACAATACTCAAACGATATAAATGTCCAGCTTCATTGCTCCTTTTAACTTTAAAATAAATTTGATTAGAAAAAACAACAGAATTACACTCATAATGCTTACCACTGTTTATGGATTTAGGAACAAATTTAGTTCATATACCATTAACAGACAGGTGGAGGTTTCAGTACAAAAATGGAGACACAAAAGTGTATAAAAATCTGAGAAAGGGAGGAAAATTGGAGCAAGATAAAGCGAGACGAGCCGAATCAAAAGAGAGCGTAAAAATGCGATGAAAAACAATGTATTCATTGTTGAAAATAGGGGAGTATAAAAGAGGAGGTACTCGGAGAGAAGCAGAGAGGGTGGGAGGAAAATGGTGCGAAGTAATATATCCTGCTACTTTTCATAGTGTCTAAAACCAAAACTGCTCTGCAGAAGCAAAGGAGCTTTCATGGGGTGAAAACTGTTCTGGGAAGGGGAGAAAAAGAAACAGGATTAAGAGAAACAAAACGGTCAAACACACATAGTCAGGAATTAGTTGTGTGCTCTGAAAGCAAGTTGAAAAATGCTTGCATAATAAAAGATTGGTTTGCACCCTCAGGTTTTTAGAATTTGTAGATTGTGGTCTTATAAAAGAGGACCTGCAATAAAGTTCTAGTGCGTGGCCAGCAGGAAAGATCAAGATACAAAAAAAACTGTCTCTGAAATTACCCTCTTTAGCTTGTTGAGCAAACAGCGCAGATGGATGCTAAGGCGGCAACATGCAACAAGCTGCATGCAAAAGCTCATGTTTCACTGTCGCCTGGTGAATTCTCTGAGCATTTCAATACAGCCACCACTATATTAAGATGTAGCACCAGTCGTTACAGCTCTTCCTCTGGGGCACTTTAGAAGTTGCCCGAACTGCCAGTCTGTCACTTCAGGGTGTTAAAATACCAGCCTTGGAGCAGATCAATACTGTCTGCTATGCTGCCTCCCCTCAACCAACCTACTGTCCTTCTAATGTCTCCATTTCCACACTCACTTGCCGAAACAGAAATTGTGAATGCTGCATCAGTTGCATGGAGGGCACATAGATTCATTTACCAAGCCTCAACTTGAAACCTGGACAATTAAGGGGCACTCATTTAATCATACTGCCGGTAAAAAAAGGAATTGAATATATCAATGTTTTTTCTCAGTAAAAATTTTTCTATTGACATGAAAGACACACCAGATGCCTGTAACAGCCCAAGCAGTCCACACATACAAAGAAATAATAATAGAAAAAATAGTCCATAAATTATGTGCAATAAAAGAACTCTGCAAAAAGAGAAAGCCAAGACAACAGCTGAAATATCTCAGTGTTTAGAAAACATTAGTGCTATATGTCCATATAATTTTCAGATAGTTTATTGTTATTTCTACCATTGTTTACTGTCAACATGTGTGGACAAACTGTATTTTATTTTTGATAGATATCAATCCTTGTTAAAACTTGAAGGCAAATAAATTACATTTTAAATGATTTAATCTTTAACCTAATAAATGCTAAGGGAGATTATTAAATGTCCCCCTGATAAACCTAATCAATGGTTTTTGTTTCCATTAAGATCGTAATGTGTCTTGGATGATATCCGTGATGCTTCTTTTTATGGTCTTACTGTGCCCATGGTGACAAACCTAACATCTGATATAAAATAAATGGTTTGTTTTTAATTAGAAAACTTCATAAAAAGGGAGGAAAATATCAAGGAACAATTGAGCAGTTCCACTGATGAGATTAAACAATGCCCCCCGAAAAGTTGAATGTACAGGAAAGCTGTGTAAAATTGGATTCTATTAGCCACTAAGATGTGTGGCTGTGTATGCAGTGCTGAGGGACATCGAATAATATCCAGCAGACCATGACATTAACTAATTAAACAAGCCAGTGCTGAATGTGGTTATAAATTGCTCAGGTCAAATGGTTGTAAGCCACTTCATTCTAGGACATGCTTTGCTTGCAGAATTTGTCTTTTACATTGTTGATATCAGAAAATAAAAAAAAAAGTTGTTTATTGTTGTTTTCAAATTGTGATTCCTTGCAGCCCTCTAATTCACTGGTATAGGACTCAGGCAAATGGTCTGATTCCCAATGCAATCAACAAGTTAGCATCCACTGTGTGTTAACCAATAACATAGCTCCATCTCTCCATCCATCCATCCATTCATCCATTTTCTAAACATTCTTGCCCCTAGCTGGGTCGGGAGGTGCTGGTGCCTATCTCCAGCTAACGTTCCGGGCGAGAGGTGGGTACACCCTGGACAGGTCTCCAGTCTGTTGCAGGGCAGAGCTCCATCTCTATTGCATACAAATCATCAAAAATATACAGACTTGTGACACAAACGATCATATATTTCAATACTTCAATTCTTCTGAAAAGTAGAATTGTACCAAAAAAAAAAAACAATAAGAAATATAATTTATTCTAAATAATATATCTGTTACAGCCTACTTAATCTCAATAATTGTCCAAGAGAACCATTCAAACTAAGGGAGTGGTATATTTAGTATCAAAAATATACACATTTCTGAATAATGTGTATTTGTTCCTACACATCATCACTTCGCCCACATGAAGACAAATCCCTTAACAAAAATGCCTGTTTCTTACCTTTTGACCTCACTTTTTTCAGTATTTGCATGCAAATGTGCAAATGAACAATCCATATTAATTTTAAAAAATTCTGTTAATATATATCAACAATATTATTTTTTTATCAAAATTCTTTTAAAAAAAGTTTTGTATACACATAAAATATGTAAACACATACTCAGACGTGCATGGGATTTTGACTCTATTATTCATAGAAAAATATCTCATCTGATTAAAGGAGATGGATATATTTGTTTGACTTTCATGTGTTTATATAAGAACACAGCATCTCAAAGCTAATATCTCAGGAAGCAACATCCACAAAATTAACTATTAATATAGTCCCTATGCACCTTGAAGCATGTGGAAGTGTGGCGGATACAATGTATATATTTCACCCCCGAATGTATGCTCTTATTTTGAAGGGGAGAAGGGGAGGTGAGAAGACACCAACGGTTGTCCTTCATTCTATTTTTGGTTTTGGTTGGAAGACATTGAGAATAAAGCAAGACTCAAATTACTTTTTCGTCTTTTTCTGCTGACTTTCACATTGTTGACCCCGAACATCTGCGAACATCTGAACATGTTTTTTAACAAAACCTCACCAGATGCCGCCGCCGCTTCTCCGTCAGCTGTGGTTTCGGACCCAGTTTCTTGCCAGGCGTCCGTTGCTCCAACCACTGCTTCTGTATTTTGCTGCCGTTATCAAGCTTCCAGAGTTCTGGCAGCAAGATCCAGAACCATGGTTCCAGCATGTGGAAGCCCAGTTCCATCTCCGTGGGATAACCACAGATGAAACTAAGTACTTCCAGGTAGTTGCTGCTTTGGACTCCTTTCCACCCGCCATCTGATGGGTTTGCTGAGGAGCCCACCAACCGCTAACAAACACAGTGTCCTCAAAGAGAATCTGCTTCGGCTCTACCAACTGTCAGATGCGGAGCGGGCCGATTGCTTGCTCTCTCTGATAGCTTGGTGGATCACAAGCCCTCCGAGCTGATGGAGAACATGCTGGCATTACTTGGCTAGGGAGATGTTTCCTTCCTTTTTACACATCTCTTTCTGCATCAGCTTCCTCCACCTGTTCGCACCGCGCTGGCCAGCTCCTGCTGATCCGGACAAAGGATTATCCCTCCCTGGCTGAAGAAGCGGACCAGATTTTGATGTTTAGTCTCACTAGCTTTCTGGACTTCTGGTTTATAGTAGCAGCAAAGGCCAACTATTTTGTTTCCACGTCTGGGCTGAGACATTTAGTATAGTTCCCCTTGTTTCATGTGTCAGAAAATATTTTATTTTTCAGCATCGTACTACCTGTAGATGACACAGATTCTTTTCTTTGCAATTATATATTTTACCGTAAATTCTCCCGGTGTAGTGGTTGTGTGGTTCAAAGTTTTGTTTGTCCACCTTTGTGGTGAGGTTTGTACTCTAGCTTTAATACAGTTTGGCTCAAGCGGCTTTCATGATAAACTTTGTAAAACTATGGTATTGACATTTAAGCTTGCACTTTTATGTGAAGCTGTAATACTAACATTCAGGCATCCACCGTAGCACACCGTAAGTGTTTAGTGTAGCTACAGTTTGGATGAGAATCAGATTATATCACGGTTTTAGAATCGGTGTGCTCCAGCATTTAGCCCAATCCAGATCCCACACGCAGACCCATTGGTTAATAATAAATGGGTCAGTTGTTCTCATACCTATTGTTGCTGACTGTTGTTCTCTTTTTGAGAAATATGACTTGATCAAGCTTTTTCTAACATTCTACACTACAAAGTAAATAATACAAGTATGAAGGATTTGTGCTTATAATATATCAGATTAATATTGGTATTGGCCAGTACTCAAAGCTGCAATATTGTTATCTTACTGGAAGAGAAAATATTGTGTCGAGACAACCCTAATATAAAGGTGTCCAATAGAGGGATGTTTTGATGAAAATTTTTTACAATATTTGTACTATAAATGTGCATGAATAATATTTATGCTGCAGTTAAACTGATAATCTCATTAAATCTGCATACATTACAATTTTACATTTTGCAGTTGCGTCTTTATCTCAGTCATGTTGTCATAACTTGCCTGTGTGGTTCTAAATTTTCTGAATTGAGCAAAACTGTTTAAAATGGAGTGTAATTTGGGTCTTATGTATGTATTAAATGCTAAATCTGTGCAAAGTGATTGTTTCAGGAATGATCTTTGGTCTGAACGCGCTGACACACGGTTTAGTATCTTGACTTTATGTGTCGCCAGTCATTTCTGGGTTCGATTTTTGGATTTTCTTTTTGTAGCCATGACACCTTATTGAGTTTTCTGAATTTTGGGCCTTTTTACGAATCTAACCAGATTTAGGAAGGAAAAAAAATCAGGAATAATACACATGTTGAGTAGTTTTTTATAAGTAACCATATTTTGGGCATATTACTCATAAGAAATTCTCCTAAAACCTTTCAGTCTTTAGAAATTACTGTGAACTGCAGGATGTGGGAGATCCATTTATCGCCACACGCATTTCTAATACATTATCATTCACATTTAGGTGGAAAAGAGGCAGTGTATGACATGTAGAATGAAAATCACTGTTTGATCCGTAGATGATGATGGTGACGTTTCCACAGAGGCAACGCGGTTGGAGTGATTGTGTCCTTTGCCTTGGCTTGGTTGTCGGATGAATCCAGAATGAGCGAACAGGAAGTGGGGATGTTGGCAGCATACAATCTCAGATTTTTATGTTAAATTACCCTTTGACTTTCGATAATGTACTAAAATGGCAAAAATTGATGACAGAATCAGTCATGTAGTGATATAGCTGACCTGCCCTCACTCATGAATATGCATTCGGACGCGCACATCTTGTAGACCTTCTCTGACTCCAAAGCCGAGTCTGCTCGTATTGGGGGGGTGGGGGCGGCGTTGTTCCGGGACGAGACGGGGGTGGGATGGACCAGACAGACTCTCCTCTCTTCCTCCTGTCAGCTTTGGGTGAATAGGTGATTATAGCAGCAGATGTGTCATTAGGTCTGAGCTGCATTCATGCGGATGCAGGGGGCGGCGGGGGGGCAGTGGTGGGTGATGAGGGATTTGGATTTTGAAGGGAGGGAGTGCTCTGTAGGGATCACATTTCGCCCGGCGTTAAGTGAATTTATGGGATGTGCCAACTTGTTTTATTGTCCCATAAAAAACATACACTCTTTGTTTCCTTTCCTGTGTCGGCTTCAGCTGTTTATCTGTGGCATTACTTGGCAGGAAGTCTGCGAAATGAGCACGAAGGCCAGCGCAAATAGCCACTTGATGGCTTTTCAGAAAGAGCAAATTACGTTATTAGGTCTAAACACTCTATTTGCACAGAAATCAAAATCATTGTGAAAGCACTAGTGGGTGTGGCTTGTTTGCTCAATGCAGAGATCAGATTACAGAGTTGCATAAGTCATCACTGGTCTACCTACATGGCAGATGGAGAGGACACAGAAAACTTTTACATCGACTTCAACGAGATCAGCTGAGTCAGTAAACATTATGCAGTTTCCAAATGAACCTCGGATTTCAGAGAATTGTTTTTCTATTCCTTCCACCTGACTGCAGCACTTGTTAAAACGTAGACTCATTGCACTACAACACTGAGGTTCTCATGGTCTAGAGTTTTTATGTGAAACACGGAGGTGTAGCATACAGTTTACTCTCTTTCTATATTTGTCAGGAAGTGCTATTTATAAGACCTCATCTCTATTTTTTATTTTTTTTTTTGTCTGCCACCCACCATGTGGTGGAAACACATTTTGTCATACAGTGGGGCTCTGCAGGATCAAAGAACATCTCTACTTTTGTTTACATTTGTATATTTGAGAATCAAAAGGGAAAGAGAAGATCTGCGAATTCTCCAGGAATTTGCAAGATAATTTTTCAGAATTTATATCAGTAAAATTTACATGTGTAAAAATGTTTAGTACATTCTATTAGATCGATAAATTAAGAATTATCACTCAATTTATCGCCTGGATCAAATACAGAAAAATCTGTAGATCAAATACAGATTTTTCCGTATTTGATCTACCTGTCAAAACCAATCAGCGGAAAATAAGCTAATTCCAGCCTCTCGCTACTTCTTTGCGCTCAGTGTTATGGCAGGTAAATGGATTTTCTTCTGTGCTTTGTCTTTTTTTATTACCAGGTATGGAAAATAGGTTTCACTTTGTCAAAGCAAGCTAAAGCTGCCATGTCTGCTTTGCTTAGATTTCTTGTAGTAAACTTGAATACTACAAGAAATCTAAGTAACTTATGTAATTGTTATTAATTTTGGAAAACTGTCCTTTCAGTTTTTTATTTAATCTTTTTGTTTTTGTAAACATTTCCTTATAGTTACTGCTGTTAATGCCAGTCTTCCAAAGAGGTCAACATTTACTGTTGTTCAAGTTTCACAAAAATAACAAAGCACTGAGTTTCTGTAGAACATTTCATAATTTAACTTTTTTTTTTTTTGAAAAACACTTCCCCACATTATGTTCAAATGAAGTCATAGTCACCTATTGCTGCTCTCTCAACGATGCAAGACTTCAGTTTGGGTATTTTAATTGCTAATAGCACATTTAAAATAAAACCATAGGATACATTGATGCAAAAAAAGTATGCAAAAGCCTATCATGCATCTAAAGCTAGATATATCTGCAGTGTTTTTTGTTGTTTTGTTTTGGCATGTGTTCTATTTTTTATTTTTATTTTTTTTACCTCATTAACTTTTCACACACTATTATAAAACCTCCTTGGGTGAGCAAGTTTAAAATCCAGAAAAATCCATAATCAGCTTAAATTGCTAGTAGTAGTTAGCCTGGGCCCTGTGCATATCAGTTAGCTAAGCTCACTGCTTGTTGCAGTTGCAACAGGAGTACAGGTAGGTTGAGTCAGAGTTTCACCTCGGAGTCAGAGTTTGACTCTGAGGTGAAATGAACAAAACATATTCAGTGTTCTTGTTTCTGGGTCTCTGTTGTTCACTTCCTTTTTGAGACTTTTATGGAGAATCGACCGAAAATGACCATGTAGATCATGTCTGATTTGCTCTGCACACAGTTAATTGGTTCGTAATTTCCTTGAAAAAATGTCAGTAAAATTGTGCTAAAGGCAGCTGAGGTATCTCTAGTGGTTTTCGTGCCAGAGTTTGTAACCCAGGGGTTGTAAATATACTTTGTATATGGAGGTCAGGTGAATTCAGAGAGGAGTTTTTCCATACTTTAGTGAGTCAGCCTCCCTCCTAGCCCACCCAGAGTGCAACTTCACCACCTCGTTTTCTCCAAGAGGTTTGAACACGCAGAGTTAGACATTACTCATGTTCAGCTGCCTACCTTCTAATTTGCCATTGTGTCGAGTTACTGTAAACGCAAATGATATTGTGAAAGCTGAAACGCCATTCTTTTCACAACACTTGGGGCCCCGTGTCATCTGAAGTGGGCAGGCATGGAAAGTGCTTATCTGAAAGTATGAAACATGTTTGTCTAGTTTCAAAACGGAAGCCACTACAGCTTCCTCTATAAATGTAATTCAACACCATGTTATTGTTGAGGTGTGTAAATTAGGATCACAGAGAGAACTTCTGGAGAGATGAGCACATAGTATCTCATAGTAATCGTTACGGTTTATCCTTTTTTTTATTTTGCTTCCCCCCCCCCCCTCCTTACACTCATCTGCTGTGTGTGTTGTTTAGGTGATGGCGTGGTCTTGTGTACTGCCTGCACTGCGTGTGTGGAGATGGTTTTAACAGATGCTCTTCTGGAGGACTCAGGAACACTGCACTGGCCTGAAGAAACCTCTTAAGCATATGTGACACTTTACACAAAAGGATAAACATCTATTGAGGACACACACACACACACACGTGGACTTTACAAACTTCTCCTTCATTCCCAACTCTACCAGAGCCCAAGCTCCTCTCCGTTGTTTTTTTTTTTTTTTTTTTTTTTTTTTTTTTTCGTTTGTCACAACCTCACCGCCACCATGCCAAGCACCATCCGCCGGCAGATGAAAAACATGGTCAACAATTACTCTGACGCTGAGAAGAAAGTCAGAGAGGCCACGTCCAACGACCCATGGGGCCCGTCGTCTTCGCTCATGTCCGAGGTGGCCGACCTTACCTACAACGTGGTGGCCTTCAGCGAGATCATGAACATGATCTGGAAGCGGCTCAACGACCACGGGAAGAACTGGCGCCACGTCTACAAAGCCCTCACGCTGCTCGACTACCTGATAAAGACGGGCTCGGAGAGGGTGGCGCTGCAGTGCAAGGAGAACATCTTCGCCATCCAGACCCTCAAGGACTTCCAGTACATTGACAAAGACGGCAAAGACCAGGGCATCAACGTTAGAGAGAAGAGCAAGCAGCTGGTGGTGCTGCTGAAGGACGAGGAACGCCTTAAAGGAGAGAGGTGAGATTAATCACAAATTTATGTAAAATCGACTTTTTTGAGCTGTGTAAACAGCTTAATGAAGAAACGTTCTGAATGTAGAGTGTGGGAAAGAGCTGGAGCTTTTTAAAGAGACAGAGGGTGAATTTCAAGGCATTAAATTGCAAAGTCAAACTTCTTTGAAGCCATGTTTGACATATTTAGCATTTTTTTTAACAACTATAAGTAACACAGTTACTTAATTGTGGTATAAGATGACATGATGTGGCTGGAAAACACGTAATACTGCTCCTTTAAGAAATGGTTTGTATTAATTCAGTCTATATCTTCATGAATGCATTTATGTTTTGGTTGACATTAAAAATTGTAACAATATGTTAAAATCCTTTCTCTATAGTGGAGATACATCAATCAGTCGGGCAGCTATTGATCATTAATCACATCGAATCTAAAGAATCTGACAGTTTTCGGTCTGCAAATTTGTCTTTGGTCGATTCATATGGAGAATATTTTTTTATTTTATCAAACAAAATACTGCACACTGTTTTTTTTTCTTTCTTTTATTTGTAATGTAGTTTCTGGGGGAAAAGCACATACATCAGAATGTTCCTCTCCAATCTGAAGCGGTCTGCAGCATAAACAAAATTTTGTGAAATCAAGTTTTTTTTAGTATTTATGCAGAAAACATTCTTTGACTTATTTTTTTTTTCTGTAGTGTTTAAACTGAGAAGATGAAATGGCAGGATGTCTTGCAGAAAACATTGCTTACATAATCCAGCAAATTACCAAACACCAAAGCTACGTGTTTAATGAAACTAAATTGTTGGACTTTGTGTTGGTGGGAAATATTTTAAGAATGAAGATTTTATAGCTGTGGAATGGCAAAAAAAAAAAAAAGACACAACTTGCTGTTTCATTTGAGAAAACTGCTTTGGCGAGATGTCATGCTGTGTTGAGATGATCTTCTCGTTTTCTGTGATTCTGGGTTTGTTTGCAGATTTCCTCTTAGTACAGTTTGATCCTGATCTCCAAAGACACAGGGTTCCTACACAGTCTGGAAACGTCAAATTTGATTTCAGTTTTTTCCCGGTGTGTGAAACTATTAATAAAGAAAGAAGAAGCAAAAATATTGCTTCCTCTGTCTTTCTCTTTCCATCGTTTTATTTCCATTCATCAATTTCTCTTTTTATTCCATCCATTAATACACTTATTGATTAAAAAAAATATATATATTTTGTAAAAATTTATTTTTACATTTTTAGTCATCCTTCCATTTTTGTCCATCCAAGTGTCTGCTTATATATAATTTTAAAATCTCTTGCAACCGATGAATCCCCGTGTCTTCCTATTTTTTTGTAAACTTTTCCATTAATCCACTAGTTTGTCCATTTATTTTTATTTGGTTGTCCTTTTTTTTCTTCTTCTTCTGTGCAGTAAAACTACCTGTACCTATTTAGGAATTTCAGAATTTAAACTTTTGGAGATGCACCAGAAATCTTCTGAGAACTTTGCTTAATCTGAATCCGCAACCCTGAAGACTAGCTGTCATGTTATTTCCTATTTCGCTACTTCCTCCTCCTCAGATTTGAACCGGCAGGGGTCAAAACGATTTGAACTCTTCCTGTTTTTTGTCATGCTAGGTCTCAGGCTTTGAAGACTAAGGAGCGCATGGCCCAGGTGTCCACAGGGAGCACTCAGATGGGCTTCGGCCGAGGCTCGTCCCAGCCCAACCTCTCCACATCCTACAGCGAAGAGTACGGCAGGTCGGAGGGCTCCCCTGCCTCCTACCACGGCTGTAAGTGTATCAGACATTATGGAGACCCACGGGGTTCAGTTTAAACACCAAATAAAGGAGGACTAAATCAGCTGTTGTCACTGTATATCAGGGAGCACAACTTCTCCCTAAACTCTGAGGCCTTCCCTTCCCCTCCCCCCGCTCCATCGCTGCCCGGCCGTTCTGCACCAGGGCTGCATTCCTCAGCTCTTTTCCACTCCCCCACACACAAACAGAAGAGGAAGAAGATCACCACCCACCAAACTCCCTACCTCTCTAAACGCCCCCCTAAAATCATCTTTTATACACATGACAGAGGAATGTGCTCGCATTTTCAGCGATGCGCTCATTTGTCCCGAAACGGTGACAGTGCAGCAGGCGTCACTGATGACTTATCATTTTAGAGGAATTGGCTAGTCTGTTCTACTTTGAAAACAAAAAAAGTCATGCACACTACTCTATAATGAGTCGAATATAGTCCTTGGGGAAATATAATTAGTTAGAAAATGATCGCGAGGCAGAGGTCACAAATAAAAAATAAAAAAAAGAAAGAAACTTGAGTCACATTTGTGAAGTAGGTTACCACAGTGGAGAGGAACTGAGAATGAAATGAAAGAGTGAACCCTGGCCTCTTTTCCTTTCACACTCTGACCTCCATTCCTTTGCACCCAGCAGGATGACTGTGTCTGCAGGGATGCCTGTCTGTGGCCTCGCACGCCGTTTTAACCTGCGTGGTTTAGATGTGATGCAGCCGTATGGAGGATTAGAAGTGCCGCCATTCAGTGCATCAGTAACTTAGTAAATGTCTGTATATAATTTGTATAAAAGTGGAAATGCGTACATTAAATAACTGCATTTGCAAAAAAAAAGTATACGTTTAATTAGTTTGGTAAATAAATATTGAAATGATTATTCATTATACATCAGAGCATAGATAATCAATTTCAGCTACATTACTAATAAAAGTCACTGGGCAGGATGAGCACTGCGACAGACAAAGTGATTGGTCTACAGTTTGTCTGCTCTGCATGCTAACCAACCAGAGGGTCTGTTTGATCTCTTTTAATGACTTGCACTTCTTTTGTGCAAAAAATGATTAAATACCTTATTTTTCATGATTTTAATTTGACTTTGATCTTTAAATATTAATTTAATAAATGTACCACTTGATAATATTGAATACAATTTACAATAAGTATTATGTATATAGGTAGTTGGTTTGTTGGATTGTAGTGCGTTCGGCGCTGTACGTTTATGCTCGAAGCTCTTCTTCTTCTGCCCGTTACGATTAAAACTTCAGCAGCTGACTCGTCAGCGGAGAACCAGTCGGAGCTCAGTCAGGCCGTCGTCGTGGGAGGTGACGTGGGATTTTTGGGATTCCAGTCAAACCTTCCGAGTATTGTTGTCCAGACGTGGCGTGGCGTGAGTGAATGAGCGAGCGAATGAATGGCCATGCAGCTGTGACAGCAGATATTCAGAGTTTAGGAGTAAAGCTTCATGTGACGCATGAATGTTCGACTTCTGTGTTTGATGGGTTTTAGTTCATGTTCACTTTGGACACTGCCTCCCACAACAGCTACTTAATTCCTTATCTCCCGACGCAAGAGACGACGTGTCTGCGAATGTGGTGGGATTTCCTGACTCTTCCCTTTGATTTTAAAATGGTGTATACCATTACCAGTCCATAAATCCACCATGGGTGACACCAGGGTATTCTACTTTCTGAAAATGCAGCCTTCTATTCCTAGTTAGAGTTGCGTAGTCCTCAGGGAGTCTGAAGTTGGCAGGAAATGGGAGAAGAGTAGATGAGAATCAGAGTTTCAGACATTCTTGCCCCCCCTTGACTCATGTAGGCACAGCTGCGTTTAAACAGTATGCCGTATATGGTCTATTCCCACAGCGGTGTGTTTTAGTTGGCATAGTGTTTTATAAGCCTTAGAAGTGTTGCATGTTGAAGTAGTGCCACCATGTTCCTTCTTCTTTGCTCACTTTATTAAACCCATGAGCTCAAATGTTTCTTTTGATAGAACTGATCCTTTATGTCTTTATTCTCATGTATCTGACAGTTGTGTGTCCCAAATGTGTTATTGTTGGGAGTTTTTAGCTATTTAAGGAAGACATGCAGCTGCTTTTGACTCTGACTCGGCTTTTATCTGCTAAGGAAACATATCTCTGTTAAATACAAATGAAAATCCACCCCGGTCACTTTCCCTTGGGTAGTTTGTCGACAGACGGGCAGAATGAGGCAGAGTGTGTGAATCTAAAGATGTGAACTGAATGTGACTTATTGAGTCTTAATAAACGTGTCGACTTCACGTTTATTAAGATTTCTTGCTAGTTAATCTGGTGTTACTGTTTGAACTGGCTATTTTAAAGATAAAACACGAGATTTTAAAATCATTCTTTTCTAAGCAAAAGTGCAGACGAAGCTCTAACCTGGTGTTTCCCATCTCTTACTCCTGAAGGCACACCGCCCTGCATGTTTTAAATGTTTCCCTGCTGTAACACACCTGTTTCAGGCGTCTGCAGTTTAGCAAAAGCCTGTTCATCAGCCATCTGATCAAATCAGGTGTGCCGAAGCAGGGAAACACTTAAAACATGCAGAGTTTCCTGACCCTGGTCCAACCAGATGAGACCAAAAACCATTTGGCCTTCATGTAAAACCAGGGTGTGCTCGCAACCTTAAAAGGCCTTAAATTCACGGATCTAAGATTTCAGACTCAGACTACCGGTAACCCACCGCTAACATACCCTGGCTAGCTAGGTAGCATTTTTGCATATGTCACGGATAAGTTCAAACTTATTGCCAGTCGTCAAGACGAAGTTCGTGGAGATATAGTTCTTAAATTTCATTCATAAGGGTCTTAAAAATGTCTTCAGTTTTAAATTTGAGTTGCTGCCGAAACCATGAAAAACTGAGTGGAGGAAATCTAACGCTTCTCAAAACACTGAAAACGCCATCACCATAGCGAAAAACAATAATGTCACAGTCGCCATAGTGAGACATGGTGGTGGCAACATAATGCTATGAGGGTCACTAAATACTACTACATTTCTTTCTGTCTGTTATTGCCTGAAGGATAAAATGTGATGTAAATATGTAAAAAACTTGTATGCAGTTGTGTTATTTAATGATTTTAAATATGTCCAATTTTGATGGATCCAAAGATCAGATCAGATCAGAGCTGATTCACTATGAGTCAGCAGACTCGTACAGAACCACTCAATGGTGTCGACAAAATGATGTCAGTACATCATAATTGTTTCGATTCATGATTATAAGTATTACTTTGAGTTGTTCCCTGGGTGGTTTGTATGATTTAAACCTGTTGTCAGCCGCGTTCTTTGACTGCCAGACCAATTTAATTATTGTGGTCAGCGTCTCCATTTCCCTAAATAACGGAAAGATTTGACGTCAGGCGTTTTGTGTGTGTGCAGAGATCAGACTGACGTGTCTGAAGTGTCGTCACAGGCAGGTGGATGTCAGTCATATTTGGAGTGTTGGGTGTGAAGTTTGCCTCGTCGCACAGGGAAACTGTCACAACATATTTGTGTCGGTGTTCCTTTGTTCGACTCGGTGTTTATGGGCGCAGCCTACGCACCAAACACAGTTCTGGTCATGATGGAAAGAGAACTGGGGAAGAAAACATTTTAACAATTTACATTTTAAACGCCAACAAACCCACACCTTTCACACGAATCAGACAGGCCCTTATTTTGAAATTTGTGGCTTTCCACTGCAGCAAGTCAAAAGTGGGCATGGAGTAAATGGTATAAGCTACCTTAATGAGTGTGTGCCAGTCGTAGCGCATTTTTCTGGCCAGATGGAGAGTGTGCCACATGCAGTGTTTGGCTGCCACATGGCCCTGTCCTAATACAAGTGTATGAGTGACCCTGTCGTCTTGTAAAGGTTTTAAAGACGTGCGATCACATGCCGTCACACCTCATCCAGTCACATCTTTTTTTTTGTTTTTTTAACACATTAAATCAAAGTGTTAAAAAACAAAAAATGTTAATTTTGTCCCTAATGTCACTATCTGGGCACAAATGATGTCTAAAACCAGTTTGTCTTTCTGTCCTCATTCTGTATGTTTTGGCTGAAACGATTTGATAGTTGAAATCATCAACTAATTTAGTAAACGCTTGTTAACTTTAGTATACAGACTCAAAAATAAATATGCCATTTGCCGAAAGGCCATCACACACAGAGCAATAATTAAGTCAGAACTGTAAAAAAAAAAAAAAGTGAAGTTTGTATGTAAATATGTTGTACTCACAGTATTACAGATACATTCTTTATTACAATAATCAAACTTACACTAATGGAATGCCTTGTTATGTTTTAGGCAATAAAAAAAATTGTTTATTTGCATCTTTTAATGTATTTGTAATATGGAGTAAAAATCCTGAAATGATTAAATGAAAAATCTGCAGAACATGCCAATTTTTTTTATCTGATTAATCATCAGAGTAATTGTTAGAATAAATAATCAAAAAATAAAAAAGCATTACTTGCAGTCCTATCTTGGTTTATTACATTCAGGTTAACAGACCAGATGCAACTACCTTTTGGCACATTAGGGTGCTTAATAGTTATTTCCCGTGCTGAATGTGTAGCAGACAGGCGACGGTGACATTAATACTCTGAATTTGTGTTTTAGCCACATCTCCCAATGCGGGCTCCGAGCTGGAGCAGGCCAGACCTCAGACCAGTGGAGAAGAGGAGCTCCAGCTGCAGCTTGCCTTGGCCATGAGCAGAGAAGCAGCCGAGCAGGTATGCACACATTGTCTCAAACACAGGCTCCAACATGCGTCCTTTCCTCCCTTATTGTGTGCCAAATCTCGGCTTTAGTCACTAACAGATATTAGGTAAAACAAATAAATATGTACATGCTGTGGCTTGTGCATGGTATAAGATAGAAGTGTCTAAACCTTTTGTAACATGGGCCAAAATCCTCAGCAAGAGTACCTTTGAGCCAAAAAAGTAAAAATGTATTTTTAAAAAACTAAAATCATTAAGTTTTATTAATTTATCCAGTAAACATAGTATGAAAGGTTTTAATTGAGCAAATAAAATAGATCATTTTGAAGGAAAGAATCCAAAACTTCAAAAGATTTTGCATGTTTTCCATATTACTTTACTACTTTATTTTGGGCTTTATTGAATAAAACTGGAACATGGCGGCTTCCTCAGGGGTTATTCTCAGCAATAAAAACATAATATAGGTCACTCTTTTTTTTTTTTTTTAACACTTACTGTACTCAGTAAAGTTTTACACAATGTAATTAAAAGCAGGTTTAGGTGTGCCAAGATCTATTTCAGAGATTAACTCAATGGAAAGACGTGTTCCTGTTTCCCATGAAGTTAAGGGGAAAACAGAAAACTTGCGTTATTAATAGATGTGTTAAATCTGACATCGTTGTGAGAAGATTTTAATTTGTGGGGCACTGTTCTGTCCTAATTTGGGCAAAAAGAGTCTTCATCTGCATCAGCCACCTGCACTGATGGGACAAATTTGTACCATTCAGAGTCCACAGCCACAGTTTGGACACCTCTGGTTCAAGAGGTACGCTGGCCGCTAATTCAGACTCGGTGTGTGTTTAGGAGGAGCGCCTACGCAGAGGTGACGACCTGAGACTACAGATGGCCTTGGAGGAGAGTAAGAAAGAAGGTCCAGGCTCAGCAAAGCTCCCCAAGAAGAAGAAAGAGGTAAGACTCGCGTGGAATCTCACAGCTTTGGTGATTCAGTCATTACATTTACTCAAATAAGCGCATGAAACAACTTTGTCTGTATCTGTTTTCTTTACTTTGCTGATGTCTGACTGGAAGGAGTGTGTCTGGCTGGTGATCTGTGCTGTACATGCCAAACAGAACCCAATTATTATTTCAGTGAATTTGTTTTGGGGGTTTTTTTTTTATCCTTTTTCCCAGCTTTCTAAACTCTTCTTTCTTCTTCTTTATTTGTAGCCACAGTCATCTTTGATGGATCTAATGGATGTCCCTGAGCCAGGTCCCAAGTCTGACCCCTGGGGGGCTGGGGGCGGGGCTGGAGCTGGAGCTGGAGCTGGAGCTGCATCAGGAGACCCGTGGCAGCCTTATGGTAAACACACACACGCGCACACACACACACACGCATTCTTACTGGGAAAGATCCACATCCTTACTGTCATTCTGGAGAGGAATAGAGTAAAGTGGCTGTGTGTGGGGGTGTCTATGCGCGCGTGTGTGTGTGTGAAAGGCATCGCTGCTCTCCACCTGCAGCTCTCTGCACTGTGAGTCTTTGTTTAATCGGAATGCGGCTCGGCCGGCTCGGCAGCATTGCTGCTCTGGGAGCAGGGAGCGAGTTAGAGGAAGAGATTGTAAAGAAAGGGAGTGCAGGGCGTTTGTGATGCAGGAAGGGATTCTTGGGGAGATAAAAGTGTAACACTAGTTTCAGTCAAGCAACAGGGAGCAGGATATGTCCATTAAGCTCACACCAATAGGCCATGATGGCTCCCCCTGTCTCGTTATCTCGTTATGCTGCACACCCTGTTACAGTCAAATGTGCTTTTTTTTTTTTTTTTTTTTTTTTGTTTAGTTTGCACATCACATCGTTGGGTTCTGGTACTTTTCTGCTGACAGCAGGTATATTGCTGCTCTTGAGGAGCCGGAGAATGTTTCCGTTTTTAAAAATGATCCTCATCTTTGGCTGCATTTACCGGATTGTAGCTATTTACCACTGTAACAAGGCAGTATGGCTGAGCGATAAATCGATTTTTATCTACTAATCAAATTTGGTTTTTGAAAATTTCATTTTTGGAAAACTTGGATTTTTTTCCTACTCTGAACTGTGTCCTACAGTTCAGAGTGATGTCAGCATGTCTAAGGCAGAACTTCTTGTTTGATAAGTGTGTTTTAAAGTTCCTATTTATTCGAACTTTAAATTAAGTTCAACTCTATGATGGAATATTAGTCTGGCTAAGATTTTTTTTTTATTACCGGAGTAAGTTTGTAATATTAGAACTTCAACATGAAAAATAATACAAAGTTAAAATGAGGAATGTTGAGCATTTTGTGAAGTTATTATTTTGTATAGGTTTTACAAATAATACTTCATAGAAATATCTTTTAACACATCAGCATTGCATTATCAGTAATAGTACTTTGAAACAATTATGCAAACAACCAAGTTTATTTTGATGAAAGAACCACACGAACTGAGCTGATCACACCAGATCCTGATACATGTTTTTATTTTTTTTTTGCTCATTGAAGGTTTCTTCTGATAAAGTTTCGTCTTTTTTCTGCCAATATTATGACTATTTCTTTAATGTATTTATGCCTTTAGATTCTAGCCAACTTAAAAATATTCAACCTCCCTACCAGAGCTTGTTCATGCAGAGAGAAAAACATTTTTATTTTTACTCGCCTCTCTTCTCAGGCTCTGCCCCTCGGCCATCGGTGCCACCCGACCCCTGGGCTGCTCCTGCATCTCTGCCTGCCATGAAGGCCAGCGACCCCTGGGCAAACTCCGCTCCGGCGTCCGACCCCTGGGGGTCTGGAGCTGGCCGCCCTAAAACCTCCAACACAGGTAAACGTCTTTGTGTTTTTTTATTATTATTATTAGTATTTCCACTTGTAAGCACACAGTTTTCATTCACCTAATAATCAAAAAGAAGCTTTTTAGTATTTAGTTAATCATCAACCATCTGTGAATATTAGAGAATCTCCCAGTAGACAGGTGACCTCTGAACTCACGAGCAGAAATAAACGGGATTACACCCACCTGCATGCTTTATGGGTTAATATATTATTCACTTATCTCTTATCTCTGCACACGTTTGTACTCGTAACGTCTCCATTCGTCTGTGTTCTGCTTCTGCTGTAATTTTTGTTCACTTGGTGAGTTATTGTCGTCTTTTGTGTGTGTTACACGTGTTTGTGTGAATGGGTTTGTCTCCCTCCAGGTAACTTTGACCTGTTCAGTACATCCAATGGTACATCCAAGGAAGACTTCTCAGAGTTTGACAGCCTGCGCTCTTCCTCCTCTGTCCCCACTGGTACTCACCCTGTCTTTGTCCATCTAATGACACAGAGTGTGTGTTTTTCTTTCCCTCGGTGTCTCAGAAAATGCCCCTCAGCAGACGTAGCCTCTCTGTCACAGACACACTGTCTCGTCTTTCTATAAATGTACCAACGGACTTGAGCGAAGGCGGCGCTTGAAATTGACTCTACATGGCAAAAGACATTCTTTCTCTGGCTGCCTGGCTCAAGTCTGTTTTTCATATCACTGTGATGTTTTTATTTATTTCTGTCCATTGTTGGCCCCTCTGTCAGGCTAAATTATGAAAACCTGCTCAGATCTGTGGTATTTAATTTAAATTGGAATCAAAATGAACAAATTTAAACTCAAACCAGGTTCTGAATGGATTTCCATCTAAGTGTTTCTTTCTTAGTTCTTGAAGGTGTGCAGGGATTTCGGTGGCTGGATCTAAGCTTTGGCTCAACACTATAATAAACACAGCGGAAAGAAAAAAAGAACCTGTAGAGAAGAAAACACCTTCCTTCGATAGATATTTTTCAGTTCCGACTGAAATAAACATCAAGGTGTATTAGCAGTTTTCACACCAACACCCTAAATCAGTTTGATCTCCTCGTTTGAACTTTTGGAGACGGTGTCGAATTTTACTGCTGCGTGACGGCGGTTTTTGTCTCTGACATTTCCTTGTGTTTGCAGGCATGTTGAGGTTGGATTAATGCACTAACGAACGTCTCCACTGCCGTCTGACTGTTGCCGCCAACAACAGCCAGTCTGTCTGCCTCTGACATCCCTCATAATGGCATTGTCTTTTATATACGCCATCATGAATAGAAGTTCTTTAGTGCAGATGGAGGCACTTGTTTGTGTGTAGTGGACAGAGGATTGATGTGCAAGAAATATTTACACTAGAGAGATGCAAGTCCAGTGTTTTGCTCGCTCAATACAAAACCCTCTCATCAGTGAATTTAACTTCCTCCTTCCTCTCTCCGTTTCAGCCGACGTGGGCATAACGTCCTCTCTCCCCTCCCAAGTCAGCCTGGCCAGTAGTGGCAGCCTGGACCTCTTCGACCCGCTGCCCACTTCCGCTTCGATCTCAACAAACCCGACCAGAAAGACTCCAGAGTCCTTCCTGGGACCCAATGCAGCGCTGGTCAATCTGGACTCTCTGGTGACCA
This sequence comes from Girardinus metallicus, assembly GCA_903067095.1. NCBI lineage: Eukaryota > Metazoa > Chordata > Actinopteri > Cyprinodontiformes > Poeciliidae > Girardinus > Girardinus metallicus. Next base: position 7,093 of record CAEGAE010088475.1, on the reverse strand, counting down.
AACCAGCTCAGCCCGCGCCTGTTGTTAACCCGTTCTTGGCTGCTACAGGTAGGAGTTCAGATGATTTTTTTTATTTTTTGTTTTTTTCTGGAAACATACTGTGCCATGCTAAAGCATTCATACCAATTGAATATTTTCTAATTTTGTCTTGTTACGCTAACAAACTTGAAGTAAAAGCGACATGAGGTGGATAATAATTGTGAATCAGAAATAGAAACACATGAAAGTAGTTGAATAGTTGAAGTTTTTCTATTGTTCTACTATCATCTTGACTTTAATTGTACACCTAAAAACAAAAAGCAGGTATAAACAAGCCTCCCGTCCTGACATTTCTGCTGAACTGACAAACGGTTTGCTTCATCCAGGCGGCTCGGCTCCTGCTCCCCTCGCCAACCCCTTCCAAATGACCCAGCCGGTTCCACCCACCCTCAACCAGATGCGTGTCAGCCCGATGCCCTCTGGCTTTGGCAGCATGGCCGAGCCCATGCCTCTGGCCTCGGTGCCCGCTCAGCCCGTCGCCATGGTCCCCCTGGCAGGGATGGCCCCCATGGGCCACGGGATGCCCGGCACTGGCGGCGGCGTGGGCGCAGGGATCCCACCCTCCATGTCGATGCCTCAACCGTTGATGAGCATGCCCCCCCAGGCCGGGTCACAATCTGCCGGAACCACCAACCCCTTCCTCTTGTGAAAGGAGGACCCACTTTCTCCTTCACTTGCTCCTCGACACGAACAAGGAGATATTTTATCCCGTATATCCATTTAAAAGCCACTCCCAGCCAGGTGCCCGACTAAAATACTTCCCGACTCTTTTCTGCTCCTGTCCTGTTCAGCTACAAGCTGCCTAGTCTCGTGAGTCCCAGGCTGATCCTAATATGATGCTGGGGACCACACAGATCTTTGCACCTGTCTACGGACTTCAGAGTTTTCGCCAGGGTGGGACTGGACCCACTTTTTCCTTCCATTCTTCCTCTCGTTCACCCTTCGGACTGCTCTTTTCCTCTTTTTGTGATGGGGTGACCGGAGAGTCAGCCTGTACTAATTCCAGCATCTTATCTCTTCTCTAGAACTAATCTTTTATAAGCCCTGTCCTCTCTAGTGTGTCTGCGTGTGTGAGCGAGTGCACATCTCAGTGCTTTTACACTGTGTATATCCCAGTGAGTTTTTCCTCCAACACACTGGATTAAGAATGAGAGATGTGTTTATACTCCCTGTGTGTACGTTGTGTGTATTACAAAGCAGGAATTTTGCACAATTTTTGCTTTTTTTTTTTTTTTTTTTTTTTTTTTCTTTTCGGCGACTGTTGGACTCACCGTTACACCTTAGCTCACAGAGTAAGTCTGATTAAAACAAACGACAAGGCACACCCGTACACTGCCTCGGCTCTTGGTACTATCTCAGTCCGAACCCTTCATCTTCACTTTGGATCTTCTTTTTTTCCTGACCTGAACCTTGACTGCGATGGGGAGTCACGAAATTAAAAATGAACACTCCCTCAGAGGAAATGGAACTGCTCTTTTCAGTCGTAAAAGACTGCAGAGAGGCCAGGGAAGATGTTTTCTACGCGTGTATGTGCTCATACGCAGTCGCGCTGTTACCGCTCAGATACTAACAGCCACACATCAGAGCGTTTTTCTACTGCGTCTCCACCCCGGTCAGCGAATTTTAGAAGAGGAAGACGAACTGTGTCAGTATTTTCTGAGTCGAACAAGCGGATGCAGGTGAGCATCGTGGAACAGGTTTTTTTTTTTCCATTATTTTAATTCCTTTGAATTTTCTAGGGTTAAAGGGATGAGGGACAGTGTGTGTGCGCACATTTAGCTTCCAAGTGTACTTTACTCAAGTTTTTTTTCTATTTTCACCTTCTGTTAGAATTTGCAACCTAAAACAAAGGGCAGTTTAGTTAACTTATCAACTAACTAACTTGCCTTGTGGTGAAGAGGTCTCAGCCTTGAGAAGAACCTTCACCTCCAACAGGACTTTTTTTTTTTTTTTATAGGTAAAAGCTTAGATCATCACCCAGTGCTGTCTCTCACACAGACACACACACGCACAGGATTAGTAATGGCACAGGGGAATCCCACAGCAGACAACAATGTAAACAGTTGGTTGTTACTTTTTGTGTTACTACAAAAAAGCCGTGTTTTAGTAGTTTCTCCATTTTCATTCTGGTTTTGTTTTCGTGCCGCCCTATGGGTTGGTCATGTTACTCCTTGAAGCACAACTGTTACCGAAGTCATAGCGACTGTTTTTTTTTTTTGTTGTTGTTTTTTTTTTTTTCTGTGACAGTAAGTGGAATAGTAACGTCACACTTAGTTAGCATTACATTTTTTTTAGTTATTGTTTATTAAAGGTTATGATTTGAGAGGCTCTTTTATGAGACAGGTTCATAACTCTGTGCTAATTTACGGCTTTGTCAAGTGTTTATGTAATTAAATAGTGCTACTTTTGTCTGATTATAAATAGATTTGCAGAAAGCAAGCTCGAGCTTCCCTGTCTCTTCTGCTGGTTAAGAAAAGTGGGTTGATGAATTGCGGCTTAAAATAAAATGCACAGGTTTTGTAGACCTTCCCCATTCCTTTTTTTAAAGGGACAGTTCCTTTTTCTATGAAGTTCTGTGTAGTAATTTATGGCAATAGCTTCTTAACCTGTAATAGATCGATGCCGTTTCACAGTGAGCTTGTACAAAAAAGGAAGAAAGCTTGGCAGCTAGTCAAAGGAAACCTACTCTGATTTTAGCCATTTCAAGCAAATCTTCATATCCAGAAGATACAGTTCTGCGTTAACTGAGCATGTATTCATGCTAGAGTTGCAGCTGCTGCATCAGTCCACCTGAACACGGGTCTGCACCTCTGAAAAATGCAACAAAATCCAAAAATGTGTGCCCTTCTTGCCTGAGGAGTACATGTGGAGGTATACTGCCGGCAGCCATTTTAACTTCAACATGGAAACATGTTGCATTGAATATGGTATTACTGGTATTACTGCGTAATCTGGAAAGGTAACATATTTAATTTTAACCATTTTTCAAGTATTGATAACGGGGTGGAACAGAAATAAGTTAGGAAAAATATTAGAGTTTCCCAACTTTGTTCCTTATTTTAATTACATAAAATAGTTCTTAAACACAAAGATTCCCCATTGGATTGTTTCATGATTTGCACAATTTGTGGTAAATGTTTTGCATTCAGTTGTCCAGGGAAATCCAAAAATTTGACCCTGGAAATTTTCAAATGAAATATTAATGGGGTCCCATGAGTTTAAACCCTTTGAATTTAAATTTATTTTAAGTTACTAAAATTAGTTGAAACAGGTTTGTCTCTCCCTGCCGTCCAGTCCCCAGTTTGAAGATTTCTTCTCTGCTCTATGAACCCACTTTGACATTTCCATCAATCTGCTACTGGTTACGGATCTATTACTGATGACTTCACAGTCCTTCACTTCAGAATGTTCAAATATTCCCTTTAAGTCTGTGGGGAGTTGAAACTTTTTTTTTTTTTGCTTGTTGCTTCCATTTGGATTGGGTTGTCGCCTCCTTGTGATATGACGTGGCTTCACTGCAGATCTTTGGATGCTTCCACTGAACGCAGACCTCCCCATCTCTCTCAGGCAAAAAAACAAAAAACAAAAAAGAGGAGCTGCTCCAAGTGTGTATGATATGGGACATTCTTGACATGTCTGTATAGGCTATGATGGTTTTTGTGCTCGAACGCTTGAACGAACGGGTGTGAAATGTACTTGTAAACCAGCAAATGTGATTTAATCTCTAGAAAACATTATGCAAGCTTAGTGAGGGTAGGGAGAGAAGAGAGACTGGGGTTGCTAGTAAAGTCTATACTGAAATATTGAAATATTAATAACCAGATTTCATGACTGTGGTTCAGTGAAAACGTGGCCCATGCAGCGAGCACCTCCGAGTCATGTATTAAATGTTATTATTTTTTCTTTGTTCCTCTCCAGAGAACTAACTGACTTCATGAGCTGTCTTGTCTGTATATGCATAAACTGACTCCTCCTTTTATTCCCTTCTCCTGTCGGACTAGTTACCCTTTTCTTAGTACTGGGAACAGACTGCGTTCCTTTTTTTTTTTTGGATTTGTGCTCTACCTGTTGGCATTATAACTGTATAATATAATTTATCATTTGTACTATTGTAACATACTGTTCTTCTGTATACCTTATTATTCTGTGTAATGGGTTTTTGTAGGAAAAAAAAAAAAAAAGTTGTGGTATTTTAACGGCCTCTAAACAAGCAAGCGCAGCTGACCGAACCCTGGTTGGATGTGGACATCTGTAGCTGCATTGGTTCAAAAATAAAATGTATTTCACTTCAGCTCCGTAGCCTTCGTTGTCTTTTCTTGATTTTGATGATCGAAAAGTAAATAAAAATGAATCGGGTCTTGGTATGGACTAAACAACACCAATGGTTGGATTAGAATTTATTAAGAAAATGCTTAAAAAAGGTGCAACTATACAATACAGAATATATCTAGTACTACCAAGCATCAAGTCGTTTCTATTTCTGGACTGCGTTGCTTGGCTTTACACCAATCAGCTGTAGGAGTGTAAAGTGAGTGTTGATGCAAAAACTGTTGGCACCTCTGATACAAAGCTTGACAATAAATTCACAATAGGATAATCTTGAGAAATGACTGACAAAACTGCAAGCATTTCTAAAACTTCAGCTAAAATTAATTTCTGAATTTGTACTTTTTTTCTTTTTTTTTAATTGATCAGTTTCTCCAAACCTCTAAGTACTTCTTACAGGTTTGGAGTATAGATATGACACTTATTAATAAGGACTCATTTATTGCGTCACCACACACTGATTAGTAAAACAAAGAATGGCTTCGCAGAAAAGCCCATTGTCAAGTATGGCGATTTGTGATATTGTGGGCTTGTTCATTGCATCATGAACTGTTTGAAACTACTGGATATTTTTCATTAAAATCTGGTGGCAACTCTGTCAGAAAACTTGGTGTGGTGTTGGAATCATCCAGCAAGATAAAGTATTGTCCTACTGACAAAGGAGGCTGCAAAAATGCTCCCAAATCTGTTTATAAAACGTTTCTTAAAGGTTTTCGTTAAATGTAAAATGTTTTAACATCAGTTTAGGACCTTTTATATGTTAAATGTAAGACCTAAGTCAATTAAGGGACGTTTCACTTGATACCAGAAGATGCTTTTACACCATGGCTATTTAAAACCATTACGTAGTTGCACATTCTAGGAATTGTGTCCAATGTTAAGCCAAATCTAATTAAACACACTCGGCTCTATGATAAAGGACGTATTTGTAAATAACAGATCTCACAGCTCAAATTCATCAGCCACTGTTTTAAATCTGACAACTGAAAGTAGGCAGAGAACTCCCACTAAAAGATGGATTCAATGAACAAATTTACAGCTTTAAATTAAGGAGCTAGTATCACAAATCTGGACGTATTCAACACTTTTTTGAAAGATGACAAAATTTGAAACTTTCCTAATTGTGATAATATGACATTTAGAATATCCAGTGAATAAATGGACTTAACATTTTCAGTTTATAAATTTATCTGAAGCCTTTCGACACAATGACGCCATGGGTTGCAAGCAAACTTGTCCATGTCTCGAGAAGTAAAACTACATGTTAAGCTGAAAATACAAATGTTCAGAATGGGGCTTTGACATTTTATAACCAATATTCACATTTTGTGTATACCCAACACGGCAACGGACCTCTCCCTTAACATCACAGCCTCCTGCGGCATGGAAAACAACACCAGCAGAGTCTGAGGCTTTTACCAAGCCCCTCCACTCCACAGATATCACTCTGTAGGCAACTTTGAGAAGCAATCAGAATGCACAGCTCTGGTTTTGAGCTGGGGTCTCAAAACCAGACTCCCCGAGTTTCCAGTGTTTGGAGTCCAATCTGGGCTGGAGTTCAGTCACAATGACAACTGCTATGTAGTGACTCCAGTTAGCTTTCGTGTTAGTTCACGTATTATTATGCATCTCTTGAATGGCTGGAAGTGGCGGACTGGACGGTTGACGAGTTCGTCGGTCCTGTGTCGTAGCCCATCCTCTTCATGTCTTTGGTCATTATGTGGAAGGAGACGGTGACGAAGCCCTGAGATCGAACCCTCGTCACTAAAACAGAGAAGAAGACTCAAACATTGGATGGATACTTATGCTTCCTCTCGTTTTTACTAATCAGCTGAAGCTGTGGAAAATACAGCTGTTCGGCTCATTAAAGAACGGTAAGCGTGACGGACCTTCTCGTCCTTCCCCATGTGCCACCACTTTGGGGTCGGTGTACTCGGGTCGTCGTCCAAGCAACCAGCTGAGCAGGGGGAGAAAAAAAAGTACTTAAGTTTCAGAAAAAAAAACTTGGCTTCTAGTACCACAAAAGTAACAGCTGTGACGCTTTCATATAGTTTATCAAAGTGTTCTCCAAAAGTATTTATACCCTTTTAACTTTTTCACATTTTGTTAATGCGAGGGCAATAACACCCCCCAGCAAACTCACAACTCACCCTGTGAACTTCTGAAGTCTCCATGTGGGCTCGGGAACAAACATCGGGATGGTTCTTATATGTCTGAAGAAACGGAACTGATTATTATCCATCCATCCATTTTCTTCCGCTTTATCCAGGGTCGGGTCACGGGGGTAGCAACTTAAGAAGGGAGGTCCAAACTTCCCTCTCCCCAGCCATTTCTTCCAGCTCTTCGCAGGCCAGCCGAGAAACATAGTCTCTCCAACGTGTCCCGGGTCTTCCCCGGGGCCTCCTCCCAGTGGGACGTGCCCGGAGCACCTCACCAGGGAGGCATCCAGGAGGCATCCTGACCAGATGCCCGAGCCACCTCAACTGGCTCCTCTCAATGAGGAGGAGCAGCGACTCTACTCTGAGTCCCTCCCGGATGACCGAGCTTCTCACCGTATCTCTAAGGGAGAGCCCAGCCACCCTACGGAGAAAACCCATTTCGGCCGCTTGTATCCGTGATCTCGTTCTTTCGGTCATGACTAAAGCTCGTGACCATAGATGAGGGTAGGAACGTAGATCGACCGGTAAATCGAGAGCTTCGCTTTTTGACTCAGCTCTCTCTTCACCAC
>CAEGAE010088474.1:0-19888 GCA_903067095.1 Girardinus metallicus | reverse complement strand
AGAAGTCGGGGCCTTCCTCCCTTCGGATCGCTTGGATCCACGGCCTCCGTTGGTCCGGGTCCGTCGGGAACGCATGAAAGGACAGATATGGCTGTTTTCTTGCCCCACACGAACAACCAGGGACTGAACAAAAACAACTCCGCCGAGACTGAGCCATTTTCCTTTTAATGCTAACGCTATAGCCACCGGAAGTTGTCCAACCCCACATCCGCTTTAAAACGCGGAAGCGTGAAAAAGGTCTTGAATACTCTATGCTACATTTTGTGTAAGAATCAAAGTGCACTTGGGCTCCCCCTGCTGGTTTGGAGGCCCATAGCAGCAGATTTGTTTCTATGCCTTGAATGCTGCTCTGCTAACTTGCTACGCAGTCACATTAAATTTATTTTCTACTACTATTTGCATCTCAGTATTAAGAAACAAATTAAATTATTTAGTATAACTGCATGATAGTCATAATAATGGCAGAAAATAAAGTCATTAAAGCTTTTTAATGGTTATTTCAAAACCAAATCATATCAAAGCTGAAACTGTCCTTGAACTGAATGCATATAACTAGTATCTTTAATGAGTTATTGCACTTCCAAGAGAAGTAATTTTTAAACTCTGACTAGAGCTGTCACTCTCTATCAAATTAAGAAAAACTTTTAAGATAATATAATTTATTTTTATGTGCTCCTTATGGCTTATGGTTTATGGTTTTCAAATGGCCAAGAATAGAAAGAGGTGAAAAACGGCTTCTGTTGTGCGAGGGTGTCTGTAACTCTTTAAGGTTAAGAGAAATTCTCACCGTTTCACACCAAAACGCCACACAGAATAAAAAAAAACTCCTGCACCCTGCTCCCTGAACAGACACAGGGACGGACAAAAAAAAAAAAAAAGCTGACACACACTTTTCACACACAGTGCTACCTCCTGTCTGGCACAGCACCCTCTTTGTAGCCGTGTTGTGACTGTATCAGATGTGGAGCGATAGAAGTCTGAAGAATGGAGGTGCTGGAAGCGTGCATGTGTGAATTTGTAATGTGCTTATGCTGGAACCGCAAAAGACAGGAGATAGGGGCTCCAAAGCTTGTGTTATGCACTCCCACACACTCAGTCAGAGGCACACACACAGACACACACCCACACACACAGGCCGGGTGGAACTTTAGCTCCCTGAACTCCTTTAATCCTGCTGAAGGTGGAAGTGAGTGCTGAGTTTCCTGGAGTCACAGTGAGGTACAGCTTACAGTTTCCTCTAAAACTACCAGTGTTTGTGTGTGTGTGTGTGTGTGTGTGTTCTGTTCACTCAGTTCAAAGGCACAGTGTTGAGGTGAGTTATCACTGTGTCATCTCTGGGAATATATGTGTAGCACACTTGAATTGCTGCATTATCACAGAGCACTTTTACTGCAAGCAGATTTACTTTGCCGCATCGTCAACAAGACTTTTGGACACTTCAGCCGTTTCTGGTTGAAACGTCAGAGCATTGTCGAACTGCCTTGTGAGGTAGTGACTGCGGTGCTGCGGGGTCACAACAAACAAAAGGACGAACAGCAAATGGTGCTACGTCACTTGAAAGTTAGCTCCGAGGTCAAAGGGGAAACACAGCGGACTGCTGAATGGAACAAGGCCAACATACCTGCAATATGGCTTAAAAATTAAATCTATATTTTTGTCATGTCAGATTTGAATTTTCTCACTTTATTTTCTAAATTCTTTCAAGAAGTGGCTTTTATTTTATTTGAATTTTTGTTTAATTGTGAGGACATATTCATAAAATAAATAATTTCCAAGAGTTCACATAAAATTACTACTTAATTCTCTTAATATTAGGACCTTATCAACTAGTATTATCACTTTATTCTCGTATTATTTTGACCTTATTTCACTGACTTTATTCTTGTATTTCTCTGACAGTATTCTTGTAATATTATGACTTTATTTCTTAAATTAAACAAAGGAATTGTAACTTGACTGTTATATTTTGTCATGAAGATGCCCTGAATTCAAAGCTCTAAACCCGCTTGTCAATCAAGATGGCGGCCCTGGGTGTCCTCACACCGAAAACCCAAGGAGGGTATTGACAAAAAAAAAAATCCAGTTTTTCACAAAAACAAAATCTTCCAAAAGCCAAAAATTCAATTAAATCGACAAAATCGTTTAATCTCCCAACCCCTAACCTGCAGCATTCTGCCTGGTTATCTTATTTGGTTTCCGTCATTACCGAACATTCACTAACAAACATTTTTATGTCACTCGCCGCAAAAAAAGGTACGAACCTGAGTCGAAACGAGTAGCTAGAATCAGAAACAAATCTCTGCTCTCCAAGCAATAGAAATACTTTACTTCCACAGGTTTTCCCAACTCTTACATTTCCTCAGTGAAGTTCAATAACTCAACTGAAGTCAAATCATTTCCTTTCATCTTCCGTGGGTGTTTTTTATTTCTTCTTGGCGTTGATTCGGCCACACAGCTCTGTCTCTCTCTCTTTCTCTCACTGTGTGTCGTTTATATTCTAGCAAACGCCTGTCTTTCATCCCTGCGACTCAAATCAATCTGCACTGCAATCTGTGAGCAGACTTGCTGACTGTCGTGATTTTGTGTGTGCGGTGGACCATTACACATAAAAAGCCACACGAAGCGTACGGCTACACAAGCACGCTGAACATCTTGCTGTTCCCCCGCAACGTGGCACGTTGCAACGCCGATCCTGTTCGAGAAGTAGACGTGTGTGTAATTTTTTTTCCTTCAGTTCAATATGTACATCTGACTGTTGAGCGGATACGGTTACATTTTTCAAACAGTCAGTGTTTTACACTCGTATTAGAAGAGGACTAATTAGACTCAGCTATTTTTCATGAGGCCACAAATAAAGCCTGGTGAAAAAAGGAGAAAAACAGGCAACAAACGCACTTGATGGATAAAGCATGCCTCAGCAGAACTGCCTCGGAATGCATAATTAGATAATTAAACATTTAATTGACCTCTTAATAACCTTTTGAACATTTAATTGACCTTTGAATTAAGGCAGGCAGAGAGGCTGCATCAGCACTTTCGGTTTTGCACAAACAGACCGAAGCCCTGCTTGTAAGCTACCTCATATTTTAAGCTACATCAGGTCTTAGCCTCGCGATGTTAATGCAAAATCTCAGACAAAAACTAATCTGTATTCAGGGAAAGTCTGTTTCAATCAACCAAGAGACTCAAGAGAACTTAAATAATCATTTGAATGGGTTTAGATCAGTGGAACCAAAGCATTTCACTACATAGAAGACAGGAAGAAGAGAAGAAACAGTAATGTGATTTCTGAATCGTAAATCAATGGTTCCTAAGAGATAAGCTATCCAAAATAGGGAAAGTAGCACAATCCTCCCCACAGTGTTTCTTAAAAACAAGTATTTTCTATGTTTTTCTTCTTCTTCTCTGAAGTTTCACTGTTGTTGTTGCTTCCTGTGTGTTTGGTGCCATCTTTGCATTATCAAGGCAGTATGAAGAACGTCAGATTTTAAATATTGCAATACGAGGGTCTTTTGAAAACAACAACCAATCTTTAAGCATTAAAAACACTTTTCATTAAGGCCACTTTTTTGTAGTAAAAACATTTTTTTTTTTTACTACAAAATAATGTCATATTCAAACCTTAAAGGTCAGGTTTTCAACAGTTGCAAGCAGAAAATCAGAATAATGAACAGAAATAAAGGCTTGAAATTATCGGCCTGTGCGTAATTAATCTTTATCTTGTGCTTAACTTTGTAAATTTGGTTCCTGAAATATAAGAACTTTTCGATAATGTTCTCATTTGTTTAATAGGACTGTATGTTTCTGCATTTTGTAGATACTGAAGATCTGCTGACCTGACCTAAAGAGGACTTATAACATAAAACGATAACAGGAACACACAAAATCACAGATTGGAAGTGTTTATGCAGGAATTGGAAGCACCTTTTTGCACATTTTATCCTCCACACACACACACCAAACACTACCGGTACAGGCTCCCGTCTCCCTCAGCCCCTTCATATAATATATCAAAGCATCTCTGGGTGTCTGCGGGTCTCAAAATCCGCCTTCACTTCCTGAATCAACATACACTCTCTTTATCTCTCCTTCGTGCTCTTTCCCTCAGAAGCACACACATGCGCGCACGCACGCACACCACGCATGGTGATGAAGGATGGTAACTCTCTTCTCTCCGGTCTCCAGCTGATTTACACACACCGTCTTTGACAAAGCACCTGGAATAACACCTCAAACACACACACACACACAAAGAACCCACAGTTGCAGTGCCAAGATGAAACCGAAATCAATAGGATAATTGTACTTAAGATGATTATGGTACAGATATATTTTGTTTGTTTTTTTTAAAAAAAAGGAGGTAATCGTCTTTGTTTCTGCTAGTTTGCAGACTTTTAAACCAAAAAAACTCTTGAAAGTCAGCTCAAGATTTGGGAGAAAGGCTACAATGTGTCGCACTTCATTTCCCCCAGTGTCAGGTAGAAGCTTTCAGAAGCCGGGTTAGAGTTGGGCCGCGTGGATAAGAACTAGTGGATCGAGGTCAAGGCACAACGTTGGGGAAAAGCTGCGTAAATGCAGACGTTTAGGGCTGACCGTGACACGAAGCAGACAAACTACAGGAGGGAGCAGAGCCAGGCTATATCTGCGCAGATAAAGTCCATCCTGGTCAGGAGGAGGAGAAGGAGAAGGAAGAGGAGTTGGAGTACCGTAGGAGATAAGAGGAAAAGAAAACAGTAGGGCCATTCATGGAGCATCTAACCCTAAAGAAGGCTGTTAGTGTCTCTGAAACAAAATAAGAAGAGAAGGAAGTTCCAGGACCAACCAGAATAACAGTATATGGACACCAAAAAACAACAACAAAAAACACGGTTTATTAGATACATATGATTCTGCTTGACCTGTATGTTGATAAGTATACAGCGTACAGTGTGCCATGCGTGTGGTCTCGTCCTCTCATCCTGTTTAGAAAGGAGAGAGAACCCCATTTCCTCTGGTTCTGAGCCCTCTGTTGTGACTACATTACGGCTTCATCGCCACCCCCGGCTCTGTGTCTCCCACGTTAAACGCTCCGCACAGACCCAGCCGAGGAGTACACCAGGAGGGTTAAACTCTTTACATGTAAGCTCGAAAAACAGTGTTGGTTTTTAGTCAGTTCATATGCCAAGATAAATATGGTTTTTGTTTTGTTTTTCCCCCTCCTGATCTAAATCTCTGGGCACAATTTTGTGCTGGTGGATCAAAACTAGGTCATGAGTGGAGACGGAGAAAGAGCGAGAAACAAAACGGAGTTGAAAAGGTGATAAAGGCTGAATTTTAACGCAAACGAGCTGTTCGTCATAGTCACATCCTCGAAAAGTGAAAATCTGCTCAGAAGTCTGGTTTTTGCGTCGTTTTGCAGTCAGGTATTGACACTGCCGTGAGCCGATGTGGGCGAAGATCAAAAGTCTTTGCGTCTTTCAACATGGCTGGTTTGCTGAGATGTTTCACTGCTGCCAAGACAGGACGGAGTATGACTGCAATTTGAAATTTCTTAAAATGTTTATGAGGCAAAAGACATTGGGTTGACCCTAAAAAATTTACCTGGAGAAATCTGGAGAGCTGTCTTTGAAGACACAGGGTGATCCATACCTCACATCATGGCTATTAATGATGCAATGGCACAGAAAGGTCAATGAAATGCAAAAGCCATAGCAGCAAAAACCAACAACACAACAACAAGAGCCACAACCGAAGGATAAGAAAACGGAAGTTGTGATAAACTCACCCGAATAACCTCCGTTTTAGCATAACGTCCTGTTTTCCTATGGCCTTTACTGTTCACTCGTCTGAACTACTGCAATTAAAGAACAAGAAAAACATGTAGGAAGTCCACATCTCGTCCTACACCATAAACTTCTCTCTTTGGGATTTCCAAGAGAGCAAGAAAAAGAATAGAGATTATTTCAACTTTGTAATTCTTGGACAGAAGTAAGTTGTACTAATCATCCTATTCCAAGCTTGATTAGTCGTTCTTCATACATTTTGCAAAAGAAGAGCTGCTTTTAGATACAAAGTGACGTGTCTTTCCTGTGGCACTAGTAAGATCCACACATCCAGGCAGCAAAAGAAGGAGAGCAAAGGAAACCTGGAGCGAATTTCTTCTTGTTTATTCAAAATATACAGACCCCTGTTTCCTCCATCCCAGCTGAGTGCTGACAAATCCGCCAGCCGCTTATCAAATTAAACCCCCATTAGCTGCATAAACACACAGGCTCACACGCACACACACACACTCGCCCCATTACCGGTGCAAACACGCTCGCTGCCTCACGCGTGTTTAGCTGCCCGGCCTATCACGGCCTCTTCAAATAATCCCGCACGCCAAACTGGACATATCTCCGCGCTGAGGTAAACTGCTCTGCGTGTCACACGGTGGCCCCGTACCGCTGGTGCTCCTGACCTGCGCCTTCGACTGTCAGCGCCTGTCACCCCCGTGCATCTGGAGCCGCCGCAGACTTAGCCCCATAACATCCCACCTGACGAGACGCGGCACGCAGCGTGGAGTCCACAGTAATTCTTTCCATGAGCACTTGTTAACTTGTAAGATTTTCTTTGCAGCCGCCATAAAGCAGAGGGTGCAGGTAACACAATCTCGGTCTCTGTGCTCCTTCTGGCAGTTTCTTAAGGGATTTACCTCTCGGTGTAGTAATCTAAAGCCCAAAAGTAAAACATCAATATAAACTGGACATTTTAATGCGTTCTTCCTTCTCCCATGTGGCCCCTGGAGGGTTCCTGGCCGGCGGTGCGGTAGTTAACGGTCAGGTTGAGGGAAGTGGGGAGTAAATGGAATGCTTAGCGTGCACTCCGTCAGCATAAACCAATCAGCAGATGATTTTCAGGTAGACGCCAGTGTTTACATGCGCACAGATTTAAGGCAGCACAATCCTAGGGAACGGATAAAAGGAGAGGTTTGGAGGAGGCACTGAAACGGCCGCCAGGTCTCGTGGAAATCTGAAAGAGAGCAAGAGTTCCTGTAAGCGACTGTCGGCATTTTATTAAAGAAAATACCGCAAACACTCCCTCATAACCGTTGGATATTACCACCATGAAATGATTTGCACATCAAGAGTAGGTGCTTTTCTCATTTCCCCCTTGACAGAGCTGATGCAGGAAAGGCCACGCCGTGGGCTCTTTGTGAATGTATTAACGGTTTGCCAGTATTTCCTTCACACATCATCAGGAGTGGGAGTTATTGTGGAGGCGCGCGGAAATCGAAGCAACACAACTTCCTCGGTCTTGTTTGTAAAAAAGTTTCTGATAATTTGCTGAATGGTGTTGAAGAGCCGTTTTGCTCTAGGGATTCCAGTTTTCCTTTTTTTTTTTTCTTTTCCTCGAAGCAGAACGACATGTTGATTATCCCTGGTGTTCCATGTGAAATTGCGTTACTTAGTCTGTGAGGAGGGTTTTCCATTCTTGCTGTTGTTGTAAAAACCTCAGATCTTATTCAAGTGCACTCCCTTATAAATGAAGAAGACAGTTTCATTACTTGTGTGCTCCACGTAGACACACACACACACACACACCCCCACTCACCTTCTGAGAGCCTTAGGGGTTCTCAGAAACTCAATTCAAACAAAACCACCGTAGCTCTGTTTTTGTCCTCGTCCTCTTCGTCGTCTTCGTCCTCCTCTCTGGAATTCTACTCTCTTTTCTAATAAATCTGGAGGGGCCTTTTCCATTTTTACAGGAACAGCAACTCGTTAAATGGTTGATTTCAGATGGCAGAGTGTGAATGTTTTGAGTTAACTTTATTGATCTGTGAGAGAGGGTCTGGGGCCTAGAGAGAGGCGGACATCCCCTCCAGCACATGGGCAGTAGATTTACACCTTTGCATTTAAAGACGTCTCCAAGCCCAGATGGTCACCGTACCGTTCCTCAGGCCTCCCCTAGACGGGATGCTGTCTCTCTGACACAAATACTTGAGCGGTCGGCCTAACGGTGCCTTTCATTTTCAATAACTGGTCAATTTATTACATGAAAAAAACCTGCAGCAAAATGAATAACTTTCCCCTCTTACAACAAAAATGTAGAGTAGCTAAAACTGTGGAAAAGAGGGGTTTAGATGCTAGATTGTAAGATTTTCAGTGATTTGTTGGTCTTGTTAAATCATGAAAGAGTTTTTTTGTTAGATAGGGTCAGCTGACATAAAGAAGGAGTTTTTCAGATGCTTCTGATAATCCAGAAATCCTGAAGAATGTTAACGACATGGATCTTCAGGCTGAAGCAGGTGGTAGCGTTGGGATGTTGTCACCTCTAATAAGAGGATTTTAAAAAATAGTCTTAATAATTATCAGCCATATTGACTTACAATCATTGTAATATTCTGTTATTAAATATAAATGCACTACTAATGAGTCCATTACTTAGTGGCTTTAACTTTTTGGATAATATTAAGCTGATGTTTTGAACTGAGGTGAGAGTTGAACTAGAATGTAAGAAATTTGCAAAACTCTGTCCACTAAGATAAGCTAAAATGTGTAAGAATACATTATAACAGGCTCTTTTTCAGTTATGTTACATTGTGGAAATTAATTTCTCGTGATTATAGGTAGAGGTGCACATTAAAATAAACCCTGTATCACTTTTCAGACCAGTAAGAAACTCAAACTCCTTTTTCTGGTCAGTTAACATGAATGCCCCGGTGTTAGCTAACAGGCTGAGCTAACACTTCTTAGTGTTAGCTTGCTACAATACACTATAACAGGCTCCTTTTTGGTTGTTATGTTACATTGTGAAAATTAATTTCTCGTGATTATAGGTAGAGATGCACCGAGAAATAAACTCTGGGTCACAATGTTCAGACCAGTAAGAAACTCAAACTCTTTTATATTCCTGGACTTTTAACAGACCGGAATGCTAACAGGTTGAGCTAACACTCTCTAGTGTTAGCTTGTTACTGGGGAAAGAAAACTCAAAGTTAGCTACTTTCAGCATCTGTTAGGTATTTAAGAATGAAGTCAGAGAGTAGGAAAGGTGTTTAATAGCTATTTTAAAGGAAACTGTTTCCTACAGAGGGAAGTCTGCTGTTCAGTAAGGTTGCTACTTTTAAAAAGAACTGCAGACGTGCTATATTGCAAAGGTGCAATGTTTCATACTTCTGACCTTTTAGCCCCCACCTTGGTTGAGAAACATGTGCAGTCGCTCTTTCATGAATATTCTACTTAAGGTAAAGGTCTACATTCTCTAATACATATTGTCAACGAACAATGTTTGCTATCTACCAACATTAACCACTCTAATTAGGTCATGTTAAAGATAAAATGTTAACTATGCAATACTTCTGTTTAAAATACTTGCAAAACTATTCCAAAGGAACTTTTCTCTGAAAAAAAAAAAACCTGACATCAGCTCTGCTTCTAATATAAATAACTAATGACTGCTCATGACATTAGAGTTGAAAACAAAAAAAAAATTAATTATGCTAAAGCTCCAAATCAGAGTTCTAAGCTTTACAAAAAGACGTTATAAATCATTGGTGAAAGTATAATCTAGATATGTATATTTTATGTTTAACAATGTGCTATCTAGTTCACCAATAACAGAAATCAAGCCTATTATGTCTTCTGTATATCCTATTGCTTTCTTCGTGGGAACTTGCGTCTAAGACTGAGCTAACAGTCAGGACTGGGGTTGGGAGGTGAGGCTTTGAAGGACAAGTCCACCTAATTGAGAGGTCATTAATGCTGCAGATCCTGTTGTATTTGTCCTCCCATCACTGTATCAGTCAGGGAGAGCTGGGTCTGTCTCCGACGCATGACATCACCTCATGAGTATGAGTACACTTCCCATAAACCTCCACGGTCCCCCCGGGTTTCCCACCCATGAGATCAGGGAATACCAATAGCGGGCGATAATACAGAAGCCAGGCTGCGTTTTTATCAAAAATAAAATGAACTTTATCTCGTTCAGCGTTTTTTTTTTTTCTTTCCCCTTCGTCTAACCAATGTTTCAGCTATTCAGGGTTTTATTTGTTTTGCAATTGCTCCATGGTGGCTTTGAGCAGTCTCCATCTCTCATATTAATCTGTTTAGACTGTCTCTTCCCCCTTCTGTCTGTCTTTGTCTCCTTGTCCCCCTCAGGGCTGAAAGCAGCCAGGGCTGTAAGGTCCTTCTCTTCCCACAACTGCTCTCAATCACCCCTGTGACTACTCGGCTGTCAATCACGTCCACATCAGACCCTCACTGGGCAGATCGAGCCTGCTGGCACACAAACACACGCATTAAAAAAAAAAAAAAAAAAAAAAGAAGTTGGAGGGAGGGGGAAACTGGAAAGATGAAGAGGAGGGGGTCTTGTCAGCACCTGCTGGGTCTCACTGGAGAATCTGCGGAGACACAGACGCATTCACACTGCAGGGCACCAGTTGTGTTGGTACCACTTTAATTTCGGCCATATTTACTCAGCCTCCCTCCATGTAGCCTCCAACCATGCTCTCCTGCCGTGTCAGCATGAGCTGCTCTTCCTCCCAAACTGGAGAAGCCATTTGGCGGCAGCCGAGAACCACGGCGCAAGGCACACGTGCAAGAACCGACACGGAGGCACAAACGGGCAGTCATGCAGAAGTCATGGAAAGTCTGAGGTCAAACAGTTTGCCGTGCTAATATGTCAGAGTACACCTAAAGTCAGGTACTTTCTATAAGCCAAACGAGCTCTGAAATATTGGTGTTTCAAATGCAAAAAAACCCCTCCCAATTCATTTTGTCTGTTCCTGTCCTAAAACAGATCCATGCACACAGAACACGTACGTACAAGCGCAATTCGGGCATGGAAACATGCATACAGAGTCCATTAGGATCATGTGTTTGGCCAAAAACCGCAGCCCAGAGGGCTCTTTCATGACTCCATCATTATATCAATAAGTCTTCACATTAATCTCAGCAAAGCAGAGCACACAGCCTATTAGCAGACCAGCAGCGGGGCCACAGACTCCCAGACACAAGCAACATGGTAGTCAGATTTATTCTGTAAACTTTAGAGACAGAAACAAAAGAAAAACAAAAAAAAATAGGGCTTGGCTCATCTCAATTTGCATGGCTTGCCATTTGAAGCAGCAGACGATAGATTACATCCACTGCCAAATGTTCAACATATGAAATCATAAAAACGTTTTATGTCAGATTGTGCTTTGATAAAGACTCAGAAACACTTGTTGTGATTTTTTTTATATATACAAGGGCCTTCCAAAAAGGCGACATATTCTTTCAGAAATTAAGAGTATAAATTTTAAACTTAACCAGGGGATTCCACATCTTCAGTGTTGTCGTTATTATTATTGTAATATACTGCAGCATCTGTAACAATTGCTGAGGTCTGCAGACGACACCAGCTTATTCTGGAAAATTACAAGGCTTCTCAGAGGTAGGAAGTGACATAATATGCATCTTTGACTTGTCTAAATGAGGTGTAAAAACGGAATCAGGTGTCTTGCTCACTTTGGAGCATCTGTAAACAGAAATGTTCAAACCTTGATTTAAGTCTGGACTTTAACTGGGCCATTCTAACATGTTTATAGATTCTTTATTTTGAAAGGTTCTCTTTAATCTCAAATTAGTGTAATGTAATACCATGCAGTAGCAATGAATGTCTTGCTAACATGCTAATTATTTCCTAATAAGAAATTAGGAATTGGTCGAACTTAAAAAAAAAAAGACTATCCCAAAACACGAAGGGTTTGTGTTGTAGGCAGTACACGTAAAGCAGGCAGAGGAGGGGAATAAGAAAGGAACTAAGTGGAACTGAGAGGAAGCCTTCTCTGTCTGGACAGGAAAGGGGGTACTTTCACCTTTGACCTTAGTCCACTATCGGTCTGTGGGTGTGTTTATCCTCCTCCGTATGCCTCAGAACAGGTTCTTTCAGACATCGGCCAGAAGGACAGATGGTCCTCATCGCCGTGGCAGCCCAATGCAGGTGCGTATGAATGGAGTTTTATGCCTCAAGGTAGAAAAGAGGGGGGAGAGTGGAGGGGTGTGTATCATGTGCAGCGCCAATAGGGAGCAGATTTCTGTCACTCCCAAGAGTTAAGAGCATCAGACAGAGAGAAAGAAGAGAGGGATGGAATGGCTAAGGAAAGAAGAAAATGTGGTAAGCTGTAAAATTTTGGAGCAACGTCCACTTTTATCGCCCTAGATCTGCCTACGGATATAAAAAGCTGTGAAGTATGTTTTTCACTTTTCTTTCATTCCCTGCCATATTTAAACAATAAAAAAAGAACTATCATCTCAGCAAAGTCCGCTGTTCCAGGAATGGCAGCGTCATCTCGGATGACCTCAGATAGTGTTTCACTGTACTTCTTTATTCTTCTTTCAACATTTCAGACTGTAAATCCGAGATGAAGAGGATAATAAAGGGGGTATATAAAAAAAAACCCAAGAAGACAGGTCAAAGGCTACTGGTGTAGAATCTCTTTAGGTTAGGCTGCTACAAACATGGGTAATAATAAGCATTCGTCACACAAATCAGTCATTCTGTCCTGCATTTATTTACTTCAGCGTCTGTACAAAATATTTGTGGGAATTTAGGTTTGGCTTATGATGCCCAAAATGTGTTTTTTCTTCAAATGTTTTTACAGAACCTTTAAATATGCAAGGCTATTTTTGCGAGTGTTTTCACTGTAGAAGCCACTGCATGACTGTCAACAGAGATCTTCATCAATAGCTGAGAGCAGTGGAGAAGCTCTCAATAAAGTAGGCGATGATTCCAACATGGCAACTGCACCTTATAATCTATGGTGACTACAAAAGGTAGTTGCAAAAGGTACTGACCCTTTCACAACTACGTCACTTAATCATGCAGAGCTCCATGATGGACGTCGGAAGTGAGGGACGGGAGTATTGAACAGAGAGACTGAAGTTGTTTTTGCCAGTTTATTAATGGCTTTTACCTGTTTGAATCAAGCTAATTTGTCTGTGAACGTAACACACCTGATTGAGGCTCAAAGACAGCGGCATAAAAGTTGGAAATAGCTAGCTTAGAAACCGACCCATACCTCCCCCTTTGTCTTGATCAAAGCGATGCTGTCATACGTGACCCTACATCAGTCATAAAAAAGTACAAAAGACAAGATGCTAACCAGTTTTTTCCATGCATATTATGGTACGTTCACACCAAACGCGTTGTGTGAGTCAAAAACGCACCTGATGCTTCAAGTTCGACGCGCGTTTTGGTGTGAACGCACCATTAGGCTACATGACAATGCCTCCATGGTTTCTAATGGTTAGACGCCTACCCTTGATAAGAGGTATCTGATATCTTTCTAATAATTTTTACTTCTAAAGCATATGAACGTTAATCTTCTTACCTTGTAAAAAATATTCGCTGCAAATCTGTCATTATGCCGAGATCCACAGGCGTAAATCCCCGGAGGGTCGTTGGGCGTCTGGACCCCACCAGTCTTGGAAAAGTCTAGAAATGTCCCCCCCCCAAAAAAATTATTGAAAAAACGTTTGCATTTAAATAATATCAATGTGAAAAGGCAAAAGAAACAAAGAACAAAAAATGCCATTTATCTCAGAAAAAAATAAGAATGAATTTTTATTTAATTACTTTGAATCATGATAAGCTGCCTCATTAGCTGCTACACTGCTTTCATAGACTTAAGCTTTTTTGTTAAAGGTAGCAAACATCTCACTCATATTTAGCTCTTTAAGTTTGAGTTAATTAGAAGAGTTTGAAATGAGAGGAGAGGCTGAGCAAGTGGACCCAGCTCTGTATGTGGGAGCCAAGAACAGAAGAGAGAACAGATAGAAAAAAAAGAAACCTACCCTTATTTCACACTGACTTCAACGTAGAACCTTTAAAACCACATAATAAAATTTGAATATTTTTCTATATAAACTCTGGTACTTTAAGCCTCCAATAATGAGATGGGATTTACGCCCTTGCCGAGGGCTGACAGTCATTATGAATGATGGCTGCTATCCACTGCTGCCATAAATTTCCTCATTAAAAGTTATAAAATGGTTTGCATCCTTGTCTGTTTGAGCAGCCGACTGCACAGCTTCCTACGACCATTTTTAAAGTGAAATCAACTGAATAGAAGTACTATTAGGTTACAGATGTATGTTTTTAGACTAGCTTTTAAAGGGGCTTATTAGTTATTTTGATGTCCGTCATGGCGGAGTGGGCGGAGTTCTGGAGAGCGTGACGTCACGTGCAAAGGGTCAATAACTGCAACAAATTTAAATGCTTGTTTTTGTTGTCGTTTTTCAACAATTTAGCAAAAACAATTCCGGTATCCCAGTGTCTTTCACACAAAAGATATATTTACAAGCGACTTTTGAGCAAAACCAAGTTGTAAACAAGATTTTGTTTGAAAACTAGTGAGGTGCTGTGAACAAGTGGCTTTTTCTACTAAATTCATTGGGATTTCAATATTTTCCTCCTAAAACTGAAACTCATATAGATCTGTAATCTGTATCTGCAAGTTGATTTCATAAACAAAATGGCGTTAGATTATGGGTCAGCGTGTTGGCTCTAGACTGTACTCACTTCGACAAGGAGTAATAGGCTCTTAAATCCTGAAATAATGTTGTCTGAATGCCAAAAAACAGAACATAAAGAAACACACTATTTTACAGAGGAGAAAAGGCAAGGTGCTAGTGTCTGTGAGCTTACAGTGAGAATGAGTGATTCTTTGTTAAACAAAATCCTTACTTAAATAATAATGCACTATTTTAATAAGGGGTAGGTGGAGATGTTTTTCTTTTTTTAAAAACATATCTTGGCTGACAATATAGCAGTCAAGAATTGTTGTCCGAATGCCAAAATGAAGCCAAATAGATTTACTTTCACAGGTGGAGTGTTACAGCTTTCGCTATAATGTTCCACCTGAGATATAAGTAGAAAAAAAAAGTTTATTAGAATTGGCTTTGGGTTTATTTCAATAAAAATGGACAAGAAAGGGAAAAGAAGAAAAAGAAAATGAGAAAAAAGAGAAAATTAACTGAGAGCATACAAGAAATACACTTTGGAAATCTGCTTCTACAACAGCAGACAGAAAAAAAAATCTAAATTAAACAGAGAACTGAGAAATCACAGCAATTGTGTATGTATATATAAAAATAACAATATATGCCACTGAAAATCACTCAGTACTAATTAATGCAAGATGTATTTAGAAGCAGCTGCAGTCCAATTTAATATGTGTCTGTGAACACCTGTGTCCATACTTGAGTGAACACCTGTGTGTGTGAGGGGGTGGGGGGGATGCGAGTGCATGTGTGTGTCATATATAAATCAAATTTATGTATATCTAATTCATTCTGTTATTTAATTAATTTAATTTAACAAGGTGGTTTCTTAGCCGGAGCACCAGGAGAGAAAACCAAATTAAAAATTGTTCTTTTAAAATAATAAATACAAGATCAGTGTGTGTTGTCTTGGGAATGTGTTTCACATCATGAAACACATGTTGTGTTAATGCTGTGTTTGTATTTCCTGTTTTATATGGGTTTATAATATCTTAGGATTATCTAACCCAAATGAGAATTAGAAGCAGAACAAAATGGGAATAGAGAATGGGAATGGGAATAGAATGTCTTCAAATGATAAAATACATTTTATCTCAATTATCTAGATTTTTTAGGACTGGTTGTCTTTTGGCCAATTTTATGTTATCTATTTGCGATGTGTGTTGTAGTGCAGGACCGCCATCCAATTTCTTCCTCTTATCCATTTATTGGGACGTGCCTGGAACACCGCACCAGGACGGCGTCCAGGAGGCATTTGATCTAGATGCCCAAGCCACCTCAACTGTCTCCTCTCGATGTGGAGAACCATGGGCTCTACTTTGAGTCCCTCCTGAATGACTGAGCTTCACACCTTTCTCTAAGGGAGAGCCCAGATTCTCTACGGAGAAAACTCATTTTGGCCACTTGTATCCACGGTCTTGTTCTTTCGGTCGTAATCCAAAGCTTATGACTATAGATGAAGGTAGGAACATAGCTCGACTGGTAAATTGAGAGCTTCGCCTTTTGATTCAGCTCTCTCTTCACCATGACAGATGGGTGTAACACCCACGTCACTGCAGATAGTGCACCAATCCGCCTCTCGACCTCCTGCGCTTCATTCGTGAACAAGATACCGGGATACTGAAACTCCTCTACTTGGGGCAGGACTCTTCCCCGACATGTGTCTATACATAGAAGTCACTCTACCCTTTTCCAGCTCCAGTCCATGGTCTCAGATCTGAAAGGAGGTCATGTGGTCAGTGGAACGCTCCATACCTCTCTTCACACGAGTGTCCCATGCATCCTCCATGCGGCCACAGATCAAATGAGACAACAAAGTCAATCATCAAACTGTGACCGAAGACGTCTTGATCCCAAGAGCACATATGGACACCCTTATGCTTGAAAGCGGTGTTCTTTATGGACAACCTGTGATGAGCACAGAAGTCCAAAAATAGAACACAGCTCAAGTTCAGATACAGTGGACCGTTCCTCCCAACCACAACCCTCCAGATCTTACTGCTATTGCCCAGGTGAACACTGAAGTCCGCCTGCAGAACAAGGGAGTCGCCAAGAGGGGCACTCTCCAGTACTCCTTCCAAGGACTCCAAACAGGGCAGGTAATCTGAACTGCTGTTCAGGGTAAACTCCCAGCGTTCAGGCACAAAGATGGGGAGCAACAAGTATCCCCACTCCTCCTTGTCACCTCTCACCAGGGACAACTGGAGAGCGGAAAAGTATCCAACCCCTCCCAAGGAGACTGGTTCCAGAGCCTGAGCTGTGTAATGGTTGAGGTGATTCTCACTATTTCTAGCTGGAACTGCTCAACCTCAGACAGCAGTTCAGTCTCCTTCCCCACCACAGAGGTGGCATTACACGTCCCAAGAGGAATGTCAGCTCTCATCCTCGGCTACAGGACCAGATCACGAAGGTCCCCCCTTTCGGCCACCACCCGTCACACATGGCACCCTTGTCAGGCTCTCCTAAACTGCTTAATTTATCCTGTGCTGGTTGGATAGATTCAGCTTGACATCTCACATCTCCCTCCATATCTAGAAAGTCCCGGATTTGCTGTGACACAAATTCTTTAGCTGTATTACCAAGCTTATCCATTACCGTTTTTGCTTTGGCAGACATTTCTTGGAGTACATCACCTTGCATTTTGCTTGTGTCGTGATCGCCCTTTATGTTCTTTAAATCTTGCTGGGCCGTCCTTAAATCCTGTTTTTTTAAGCAAGAAATCAAATTCTTGTTCTTGACAGCTGGCACGGTTGATTGGATTTCACTACCGTTTTGCTTTAGGACTCTCTTTTCTCTGAGTTTATCGCTAGTCTTCTCGTATATTGCCTGAAGTTTGGCATTTCCAACAACGAGCTCATTCCGATGCTGTTCGTGTCTGTGGTACTCGTCAATCCAGTATTTGTTAGCAGCGTACTCGCTTCGGAGCTCATCGATTTTATCCTCCAATGTGTCCTTGTAACTACTCATCGTTTTGATTTCTTTTTTCAAAGCTGAAAAGTCTTTCCAAACTTTGTCACCAAGTCCAACTTTGTAATTTAACTCTTCAAACTGCTCCTCCAACGCTGTGTTGTTCGAGCGTAAAATCCGAAGCTTTTCTTCAGATTTTCGACACTTTTCCTGCATTTGGTTTTGTTTGGCTAGTTTTTGTTTGGCTTCCTCAATCTGGTTTTGCAACAAGACGTTCTGTTTTTTCAGAATTTGCTCCTGACTTCTCACTTTTTCGAAATCTTTCAGTGAAACTGAATCGTTCAGTTTGGAATTTAAGCTCTCAAGTTCTTGCTCCAGAGCCCTGTTGCTTTGAAGCAGAATCTCAATTTTTTTCTTTTTCAGCTCATATTTGTTTTCTGTAGCTGTCTTAGCTGTAAGTTCCTTTCTTGCGTCCTTTACTTGCTTTTGTAAGTCTTCGTTTGCCTGGATGCAATCCTTCATTTTTTTTGTGAGGTCGTCGTGATCATCTTCACAAGAACTGCAGTCTTTCAGCTTAATACTGATCACGTCCATTTGCTTGTTCGGGGCGTCATTATTTTCAATGATTTCCTTGGTTTCATCAATGAGAAGGCACACATCGTCAAGCAGTTCCTGATCTTTTCCTTTGCGGAAGCATGAGATCTTTTTGAAAAAAGACATTTTTCTGAGTGTTTGAGCGTTTTTTTATAGTAGAAATGAGTTGAACACAGTAAGCACACACGCTATCTCTGTCAAGAGCAAATCCTAAGTGAAACGGAGTTTTCGAACCCCTATGAAAAAGTCTGGTTCCTTTGCGACATCACTGATGACATCACAGGCAAACCACTATGACATCACTGGCTCTCTCTCTCAACCATTCCATAACTGGATGTGAGGGTCCAATCCCTAGCCAAGCTGTCCGGTTTGTTTATTTTTGTGTTTATTGTGGAATGTCTGACATCCGAGGACACAGCAGACAGGGAGGTCAAAATTGCAAAGCTCTAAAGGCCCAACAAACATAATTCAATTCTAATTGGTTAAAAAAGACTTTCAGGGAGCAGCGCTGTGAAACTATTAGCCGCTTCTCTAGTCATTTGCGTATACGAAAAGGTCTTTTTGCACACGGGGAACAAGTTAACTTTAAATCTAAAGTACACATACACTTGGTAGCTTTACATGCAGCGGCGGTGAACGTAAAATAAAAGAGGAACTTAATGTTTTAATTTTTCTACGGGGCGAATAATCTAGTTTGTTCAAGTTTGAGGTTTGGTTGTTTAAAATGAGCAACCTGAAATTAGATTGCAAAGGGCTGGATGATATGGCTGAAAAATCTATTACGATATAAATGTAATGTCAGTCAATATCAATAATTATTGATCAGTTTTTCGTTTAAAATATCTGAAATACTGCCAAACTGATAGTATGATGTTCCCTGTTTTAACTTCATGCCGTTGTTTAGTTTTAAGGAGCTATACGAGGCATGGTGGCGGAACATGTTGTTGCTAGGTAACCAAAGAGTGAGTGAGTTGCTAGGTAACCAAAGAGCAAGTGAGTTAGTTGAGGCCACCAACCTTGTTCATCGTGAGTGGTTTGGCAGCTAAAAGTCTTTCCTCAGCCTACATCCCCCAGAATGCTATACAGTTCTATAAAGGGGGTCAGTGAATATTGAATATTCTGTGTTATCTATTAATATTACTCATGTGTCTATTGCAATATATATTGTTATTGATTTATTGTCCAGCCCAAGCACTATATGATGCAAACAATCAGAAGTGCAACAAAAAATATTTCTTCTATAAATCTGGCAACATTTTATAACTGGAGCAACTACTGATCCAGACAATTGATCAAGTCAGAATTCCCACTGTTTCAAATGGATTTTATCTAATTTTAACTTAGGAATTCTGATTTCCAAGCACAAATCAAAAGCGCTGTTAAAGTTGAGATTTTAACTCGAGGATATTTTGAACCTCTGATAATCAAAATGTTGCCTTCGTCGGTGATAAAGGTTGATTTCTTCAAACTGGGAACTCCGACATTCCAACTTCTGAGTACAATCAGAAAGCTTTTATAATATAAACTTAGCTGGTTATAATTTCCTCTATGTTATGAAGCGTTTAAGCTCGTTAATATTTAATACCAGGAAATCTAAAAACTCTTGTGGTTCTGTCTACTAAAAGCAAAATAGGCAGCTGGGTCATTGTTTTGCAGAATCTAATTTTCCTGAATGCACTTTCACATAAGAAATTGTTTCTAAAAATCAGACTTGCTCACGAGACTGCACAGCGTTGCAGTTTCTAACAACAACAGCAGGAGAAATGTTTGACGGAAAGTAGAAAGAGCGAGAAAAACAAAGGAAATTAAAGCCGCAAGCGGCGTTGGAGGCCCTCGCAGCAAAGCGCGCGAAGGCCTCGTGGGCACCGCCGGGGTTCCAGCAA